>CAUYPK010080559.1:0-19756 GCA_963574355.1 Loris lydekkerianus
ATTATCGAGCTGGAGGAAATCAAGTTGCTCAGGTCAGTTAGAGTTTCTTTTATAAATTGAGGTGCATTCTGGTTGGGTGCATAGATATTAATAATTGAAATCTCATCATATTGAGTATTACCCTTAACAAATATGAAGTGACCATTCTTGTCCTTCCTTACTTTTGTTGGTTTAAAGCCTATTGATTGATATTGCTAACCGAACAGAACAGAACAGAACAGGACTTGACAAGTTTGTGGAATTCTCTCTCTATTTCTGCTAAAATTGCCTGCAGAAGACAGGCTGTTCTGAGTTCAAATGTCTTTGCTGCTGGAGGTGTGTATTCGATTACCTCTCTGCGTAGGCCCTGACCTGGAAGCTTTCTGGGTTTGTGAGCAGTGTCAGGCAAATCCTTTACTCACGAGTGGCCTCCTCTTGTTGCCTAGGGAAACAGGGGGTGTGGCTTCAGAATATCTAGAAGTGAGCCGTTTTGCTGTTTAAAAAAAAAAAAAATGGCAATCGATCGCTTCAAGGAACTGCTGCTCTGGTGTGGGCACCTAGCCGACCCTTCACTGACCAGCTGCAGTTTATGCTCTGTCCACACCCCTCGAGAGATCACCCTGAGATCCAGACTCCTGGGGGACAGGCCTCCAGATCTGAGAGTGGGGGCAAAGGACAGTGCTCCGACCCCAGAGCTGCAGTTCACACAGTTTTGTGCCTGGCTGCACCACTGCCAGAAGACAGCCGCCTCTCCATGTCTCTGTGAACCGCAGCTCTGGAGGGGGTCCCTTCTAGCCGACTGGTGTTTCCTCACTTCCACGCCCCAGAGATAGCGTAGTTCGGGCACTAAGCACCCCACAAGAGGTCACCCAACAATCCGGACTTCTGGGGGACAGGCCCCCAGATCCCCGAGTGGGAGTGGGAGGTAGTTCTGGAAACTCAGCGCTGGAAACATTCACTCAGTTTTGTGCCTGGCTGTATTGCTGCCCAAGGAGGGCTGCTGCACCTCGCTGCAGGGAAGTGCCACTGAGACGTGGCTTCCTCTCAGCCAGGTGCCCTCTCCTCGCTTGTGTGCCTCAGTGCCAGCACTGTCCAGTCACCGCTCAGAGACTGTCTGTTCTCCTGGTGGAATCACCCAAGAATCTGAACTCCTGGGGAACAGGCCCCCAGACACCTGAGTGAGAGTGGGGAGGGAGTGCTGGAAGCTCAGCACTTCAAATGGGGAAGCTACAGTTTCACTCAGTTTTATGCCTGGCCGTATTGCTGCTCAAAGAGGGCTGGTGCACCCCACCGCAGGGAAGTGTCGCAGGGAAGTGCTGCCATGGCATGACTCTCCCTCAGCCATGTGCTCCTCACTCCCGTGCCTCAGAGTCAGTGCTGGTCAGTTGCAGCTTGGGCTCTGTCCACACCCCTCCCCTTGATAAATCACCCAAGAATCTGAACTCCTGGGGGACAGACCTCCAGACCTCCATGTGAGTAGAGGGGAATGCTGGATTGCCGGGAAAGATATTTAAAGTTTTATACAGTTTTATGCCTGGCAGGGGAGCACCATGGCACCCTGGTAGGGGAGGTAGTCCAGTTTTTAGAAGGTCACTCCCGTGAAGTGAAGTGGGAGGGCCTTTAATTTTCTGCCCTTTTGTTTGTGGGGCTCTTGAGCCAGTCTTGTGGGGCAGGGGGCACTCCCGTCCACTTGGTGATGGATTTTGTGCCTTTTGTTAGGATCCTTGTGGTCTCAGCTCGCCTCAGTGGTGTTGATGTGCGTTCTTCAACCTTCTCTCTTGGTACTTCTAAATTTGGCTATGCAGAAGCTTTCCCAGGAAAGTGCTTGTCACTGAGATCACTGCTGAAGTGGCTATCCACTTACCCAGTGTGCCAAAACCGGTCGGTCTCTGCCCCTGAGGGTTAAGGCTGTAAGGTGGCTCAGTTTCCGCCTTTAGGCTGTTCAGTCACTAGATTACTAGCTCCCACCGGATCCTTGCTCTGTGACCCTGAGGGCAGAGCTTGCGAGGCAGTTCTCTCACAATGGCTCCCTGTGGCCCACAGCTGAACACTATTAGCTCCATCCGGCTCAGTGGCTCAGTCAGTCTGGGGCCCTAGACAGTACCCAATGTTCTCCACACTCCTGCTCAAGCTGTCCCCAAGGCAGTTCAACTGAGTGCCAAGTCCAATAACACCAAAACAGTTCACAGGTAAGGTCTTTCCGGTTTGCAGTCTCGCTGCTACTGTACTTATAGCTGCCAGCGGGACTAGACCGATCGAACACACGCAACCACTTGCCAGCTTTCCACTGTTTTTGTCCTCCTCTTAGGATCCAGATGTCTCTCACTGACTCTCTGTATCCTTAAAGGGATGATTATAGGCAGACCCCACCAGCCATAGATGCCTGGAGTCTTATCTCCCCAGACTCACAGTGCCCAGTTGCAGAGAAGCTGTTACTCGGCTGCCATCTTGCTCCTCCATCCTATTTATGTGTTCTTATTCATGGCTGGAAAGTGGAGGAGGTAGGTTTGCTCCACTACAGACTCTTCCCCTCCATCTTTAGCCTGGCAGATTGCATGCTCAGAGTAAGAAATGAATCGATTTTAAAGAACAAAGAAGGTGATATTTCCTTCAAACTTGAGTTTGAGGCTTGCAATTTGTAGTTGCCCGTTGATACCCAGGTGGAGAGTCATTCAGGGGATGGGGCTCCCCTTGGACAGTATTTCCTATGCCACATTCACATGTGTTCTATTTTTTTGGCATTTCCCCTTAGTCATTCATTTTGTAAAGATTGAGTATCTGTGGTTTGTTAGGTACTGGGTTAGGTATGGAGGATATAGTGATGAACAAAACAGGCCCCTGCTCCCCACAGATGTTATGGTCTCAGGGAGAGACATATATTCATCAAGTAAGTCTGCAATATTTATGCATACACACACACACACGTACTGGGATAAAAACTGATAAAGAGCTGCTGCTCCAAGAGTGAGTAGTGAGTAGTAACAAATTGGATATAGTCTTGGAATGGGGCTGCACCTGGAGGAGGGGGCAGGAAACCAGAAAGTTCTGCTTGAGCTGAGCTTTTAAGACTCCTTGAGGCATAGGGGTGTGTGTGTGTGTGTGTGTGTGTGTGAATGCATGTGTGAATGTAAGCATGCATGCATCCATGTTGACAAGTGCACACAAGTACAGGCATGTGCATACATGAGGGTATTTTTATTAAATAAAGGGAAAAACATTCTGGAAGGCCCTGAGATGGGGAAAGAAGCCTGATGACTTTCAGAAACTAGAGGAAGCCCATGTGGCTGCACAAAGAGGAGGCCAGGGAGGGAGTGAGGAGCAAGGACACTGGGTTGGGTGGTTCAGCCTTTATCATGAGAGTAATAGGAGGACATTAAAGATTTTTAAGCCAGGAGGAAACAGGATATGATTTACATTTTGAAAATATTATCCTGACTGTCATGCTCAGCACAGCTGATGGGAAGACAAGAGCAGAAACAGGGAAACCTGTATTCTGTAAGGAGGCAGTACAAGCTGTAACCACAGTGAAGAGGGTCAAACGCTATTGTTGCCACAGCATAAATGATCACATGAGACACTGATTGACAGTATGCTACAAGAGGTGAGGGTGATTGTTGTAGTAAGTATGATGTTTAATCCTTTATAAGTTATCAAGTGAAAAAAACAAAAAAGGTCACCTGAAAGTTATAGAACCATAAGTATGATGCTATTTGTACTTTTTTTTTTTGGAGACAGAGTCTCACTTTGTCACCCTCAGTAGTGCACGTGGTGTCACAGTTCATAACAACCTCCAGCTCTTGGGCTTAAGCGATTCTCTTGCCTCAGCCTCCCGAGTAGCTGGGACTACAGGCACCTGCCACAATGCCTGGCTATTTTTTTGTTGCAGTTTGGCTGGGGCCGGATTGGAACCCGCCACTTTGGTATAGGGGGTCGGCGCCCTACTCACTGAGTCATAGGCACTGCCGGTTATTTGTACTTTTAAAAGCCATATGTGTATGTATGTACATATGTACACACCACAGAAACTTGTCAACATAGCTTCTTTCCAGCCCTTTGTTGTCTCTGACACTTCATCACAGAATGGAAAACATCTTGGGCTACTGTTGCCATTGACTGATTTGGGGTCTGTCACTTAGCGTCTCAGTGCCTCAGTTTTCTCTTCTGCAAAATGAGGGCATTGCACTAGAAGAGCTTCAAATACAAATTTCTTTGAATTCTTTGCATTCTTGTAACTCCAGGCAGAAAGAAAGTGTGAGCAAGGGAGGCTGTGCACATTACACAGGCGGTTGCCTACCCCAGTTCTTTTTCAGCACTGTAGTTAGGGTGATATTCTAGAAGCACAGCAGCAGGCCTGAAGAGAGTGAGAACATGTCCCATGGCAGCCTAACAGCAGGAGGAGTGGGCAGCTGTCTCATACCACCTGCATGCATCAAAATAGCCCCATCTCCTAGCCTGCTGCAGGAAGCTCCTTCCTGGGAAATATGAGATCAACTTACCCAGGCCCCATGCTGTGTCGACATCAAGCTATTCCCCTGTAGGATCCCAGGAGCCCAGACAAAATAATTGTGCTGGTGGAAATGAAAGAAGGGGACCAGAGAAAGGCAGGGCCTAAAGTCGAGCCAATTTTGAAAGGGAGAGTCTTGGTGGCACCCCTCTTATGACTGGCCTGATTAGGATGCAGTGTAATTATCAAGTATCAGTGGGAGTAGAGCTGGGGTATTATTTCCATGGGGCTGTATCTTGAACACAAGTTATGGAGGATGTGCAGGTGTTATTCAAAATGGGGATTCCATGATCAAATTAGTTGGTGAATTATTGGCTAAAATAAAGTTAAGCAGGTTTCTCTATTATAGGACTTTTTGAGAGCTTTACTAAACTAACAGCATCTTGAATTCTTGAAAAGGAAAAAATAATATCCACCTTTTAAAAAATAGTACTTTCCTAGACAGGTCTTCCTCACATCACACTGTGGGAACAACAGGCTGTGCTATGTTTGATGGGGAAAGAGGGTCTGGGCTTACTTCACCTGAGCACCCAACACCTGTGGCAGTCATAAGTCCATGGTGGGTCCTCAATGGCTATTGAATTGAAAACTTCTAAACCAACTCAGCTGCTTTAAGATATGATTGGTGGTATAACTGGATGTCTAAATTCCTATATAATATTTCTTAGCTCTTATATTAGGGGTCTCCTGTTACTATCAGTATGGCAACCATACTAACTATCATTAGAATTATTTCCACGGTAAGACCTTTATCTCTTATTTTTTGATAAAATTTCAATGTGCATCAACTGAAATGTAAATAAACAACCTGAATAATAGGAGACCTGAATTCAAACTCTACTGATAACTGTTAAATAGTTATGCTAACTAGCTAATCACCTCAAGTTTTAGGGCTTTTTATTTCCTTGTGTTTGAAGGTCAAGGACAGAAAAGGTATGAGTCAGCTTTGATGTAGTAACAAATGGCTCCTGAATCTCAGTGGCTGACAGTAACAAGGATCCATTTTCTGCTCATGTAACCCATGGACATGGGTCAAGGGCCTGCCTACACTGATGACTAAGGATCATCATTAGAAAGAGCAGCCTTGATAGAGGCATGCTGAGTTGCTCAATGGCTCTTAAATCTTCTCCTTGAAGTGTCTACTTCATGTCTGCTCACAATCTACTGACCAAAACAAGCCACATGGTCAAAAACACCATCAATAAGGCAGGGAAGTACAGACATCCCTGAGTATCCTCAGAGGATCAGTTCCAGGATCCCCCATGGATACTCAAATCTGAGGACATTCGACTCTCTTATGTAAAATGGTGCAGTATTTGCACATAACTTACGCACATCCTCCCATATACTTTAAATAATCTCTAGATTACTTATGATACTATATATAGTCAAGCATTGTTTAATGATAGGGATTTGGTCTAAGAAATGTGTCATTAGGTGATTTTCTCATGTGAAATGATAGAGTGCACTTATACAAACCTAGATAGTATTGCTTGCTGCACTAGGATATATGGTCCAGCTTATTACTCCTGGGCTACAAACCCATATAGCATGTGACTGTATTGAATACTGCAGGCAACTGTAACACGATGGGAAGAATTTGTGTATTTAAACATACATAAACATAGAAAAGACACAGTAAAGATATGGCATTATAATCTTATGGGACCACTGTTTTAGTCATTACATGGTGCACAATTGTGTAAATGTTATGTAAATAGTTGTTATAGTGTATTTTAGAAATTGTATTGTTATTTATTTTTTTCCAAATACTTATGATCTATGGTTGGTTGAATGAATAGATGTGAATAGATGTAAAACTCACGGAATCTGAGGGCCAACTGTATACTTTTCCCATGGTAGGACACTGGTAGTCACAGGACAACAGTGAAGATATTCCACCTTCTTACTGGGAATCATTGGGAACACGGACATAATCTTCCACAGACTAGATGATATTTGAGTTCCTTCATCTCCAGCTTTAGCAACCCTGATTTTTTTTTTTTTTTTTTTTATCCTGAATCAAACCCTGACACACAACTTTGGAGAAATCATTTTCAGTGGAACTTAATGAGAGAGAGAGAACAGGTTTCCACTTGTTGGAAATGGCAGCAAACTTCTAGAATGGTTTTTTTCATAGACAGTGATAAGTGATTGTACTAAGGAGTGGTTTGTGTGATTCAGTTTGGTTTTTTAAAAGCCAGGTAAAACTAATTTTGCTTTAGGGGGGGGTGACATGCACAGTGAATAGGTGTTTTAGTAGAACCTTCGTAGCATCTCTTTGGATATATATGTGACTAGCATGGCTCATTTTTTGCAGGTGACCAATTGTATCTGGCCAATAAGAATAAAGAGAAAGATGAGTTGCCTCAGGGCTCTGCACTGAAGCTCTCTCCTTCTGGTCAATACTTGAAGCAACACTTGAGCTGAGCCATGATTTCTGTTCCTGGCATTAACTAGGGAAGGAATGTTGAAAAGTCTGAGCTCATAAAAAGGAGGGTGAAATTTCATTAGAACAGTTGAAGGGAGGAGAATGTTTTTCTTGTAGAATGAAACCTTAAGAGAATTATGAAAACTGTTTTTGAATATTTAAAGGGCTGTCATGTATCTATGTACAGCAGAACCAGACTCAACACAGGGAAGTACTAGTATGTAGAAAGACACAAAAGAAACAAAACTGGAGAAGGAAATAGTAGATCAACAAATCCAAGCTCTTATGTTGAGTAATTAGGTAAATACCTATATTAATACCACATTTAATGTTAAAGTGGCTCCATAAATGCAAACATTTAATTATGTGATGCAGCAAAAATCAGTGGTCTGTTATAGCATTGCAGAAAACTTGTAGGTGTTCAATTTTTTGTGAGGTGAACATGCTGTTCTCCTTTTTCAAGAACAGTTTAGGCAATATTTAGTTTTGCATTGTATGCTGATTTTATAGTCCACTTTCTATGTGAGATAGGACTGTACAGAATGATGGGTTTGATGGTTCTACAAGGATGGTTCCAAAGGTATGTTGACAAGTGAGAGCTCATAAAAAAGAAGGTAAAATGTCATTACAACAGTTGAGGTAATGAGAATGTTTTACCTGTGGAATGAAAACTTGAGAGAATTACAGAATCTGTGTTTGAATATCTAAAGGGCTGTAATGTATCTGAATACATTATTTCTGTATCGTTATGAGAAAAGAGACAGAGATAGTCCGTGGAAGTTTTATATGACCTAAGATTTTTCTAACAAGTTATCACACACAAAAAATGGGGTAGATAGTCTTCACATTGTAGTGAGTTTCCCAGTCCCTTGAAGTGACCTAACAGAAATTGAATGAGATGTTCATAGGGGCAGCTCATCTTTTGTTTTGTCAGCAAGCATCCACTGATTTTTCTTCTTTTGGTTACTGTACCTAATTTTCCTTTTAGGACTCCTGCCAAGTACTCCACTTCCAATGCTTGTGTCTCAATTGATGTGATCATGATTGAGCCTTTGGCTTCAGAGATGAGATTGTGGGATTCGGGTCTGGCATCACACCCTTCTGGGTGCAGTGATTGATTAGGAATGGGCAGGTGATCCAATTCTAGCCAAAGACAGCCAGTGAGCAGGAAGCATGGGTCTCTTTTCCAGGGGGTTTGAAGCAGGAAGGGTATAAGTCAGGAGAGAATAGCCCTGTTGACATCACAAAGGGCTTGAAAATGGAGAGATTACAGAAGAGACAGAGTCAAGAGATTCAGGGGGGTCAGGTCCCGAGGGTGATCAAATCACAGCTAAAGTTGGTACTCCTGCAGGACCAATCAGTCACATACATTGTTATGTTCCATCTTGTGGTAAGACAGTTTGAGGAGGGTTTTCTATGACTTGCAAACAAGAGTCCTTGATGACTACAGCGTGTGCCATGAGGTTGGAGTCTATGACTTGACAGGTGGTGAGTTGCAACACTATTCACTTATTTAGATCTCAGTTGTGTCATTGGAGGAGCTGAATGTCGTCATGAGCCTCATGAGCAAGGAACACATTCCAAGTGGTGGAACACCAAGCACAGAGCTGGAGCCATTTCTCTTAAATGCTTCTAGAAAGGTCTTCACTTATACTAGAAGCAGAAACAGCAGTTAAAAAAAAAAAATAAGGAAAGCATTTGATTTGATTTTAACATCATTGGGTGTTGCTAAAGCCACTTAAAATTCTTAGTTCATGCTTACTTATTTAGCTGGGAGTGACCTGTGTGAGTACATATGGTGGTGAGGATGTTGGTAGAGAAGCAACCGTGATGTGGGAGGTTGCAATTGCATTAGAGGAATTTAATGAGCTCAGATATGACAGAAGCAGGGGAGCAAAATGATAATGGAGTCATCTAAACCCAGAGGTGAAAGTAAATCCTCATGATTTCCAGCCTTCATGACTTAGAGTGTGGCTTTGCTACATTGTGGGTTGTGGGGTGCCCTTAGTGGCTTCTATAATAATTCCAAGCTGCAGTTCCTTCTTTCTCTTTCATTACTGAAGAGAAAAACTAATTCAGAGTGGTTGTGCATGCATTCAATAAATATTATAGATGCTTTCTGAGAATGTTTTGGGTGCTGGAAATACTTCAAAGGACAAGCTAAGTCCCTGTCCCTGTGGAATTTGCAACCTTCAAGGAAAGAAAAATATTAAACAAATAATACTCACTGTAACTTCAGTTAGTGTGTTTGTTTTCTATTGTTAATGCAACAAATTACCAGAAATTAAGTGGCTTACAGCAACACAAATGTATTGTCTTACAGTTGTGGAGGTCAGTAGTCTGATGTGGGTCTCATGGGGTTGAAATCAATGTGTTGGCAGAGCATTGTTCTTTCTGGAGCCTCCAGGGGAGAACCTGTTTGTTGCCTTTTTCAGCTTCTAGAAGTTTCTCACATTCTTTGGCTCATCCCTTCCTCACACCATTTACAGCTCAGCTCTTGTTTTCATATCCCCTTCTCTGTCTCTGACCAATCTTCATCCCTCTTATAAAGACCCTTGTGACCACATTGGTCCACTCAGATAATCCAGGATAATCTCCGTATCTTACTGTCTTTTGCTGAATCACACTGGAAAAGTCCCTTTTGCTGAGAGAGGCAACATATTGACAGGCTCCAGGGTTTAGGATAGAGGCATCTTTGGGGTTAATTGTTCAGCCTGCTACAATACTTACAAGTGTTATCAAGAAAAATAAAGACAGATGGAGGAAGAAAGCATGTGGTGGGAAGGAGAAGGCCCTCTCTGGTGGTGGCATTTGTGCTGAAACATGAATTGCAGGCAGGAGTCATAGGAAAGCTATGGGGAAAGGCATCCAGGTAGA
Source organism: Loris lydekkerianus (assembly GCA_963574355.1). Lineage (NCBI taxonomy): Eukaryota > Metazoa > Chordata > Mammalia > Primates > Lorisidae > Loris > Loris lydekkerianus. The sequence goes on from CAUYPK010080559.1 coordinate 9,792, forward strand.
GGGTCATATGGTGGCAAAGTGGAGACTGGCTTGGGCTATTTTAGGGACAGAAAGGAGCTCAGCAAGCTGGAATGGACAGAGCAAAGACGAGCAGAAGAAGACAGTGAGGTTGACAGGCAGGCTGGGCCTTGGGGAGGGCCTCTTATTCCTGTGAAGGGCTTTTCGTTTTATTCCAAGAGTGATAAGAGAATGGCAGGATCTGATTTAATGATGGAGAGGACCCATTGGTTGTCATGTGTCCAGACCATGGAAGCCAGGGAAAGGGTGGAAACAAGGAGGCAAGGTAAGCAGCTCCTGGGAATGTCCAGGGCAGGGATGATGAACTATAGTGTTGGGTGAAGGAAGTGAAAAGAGGTCAGATGTGGAATAACATTTGATGTTAGAGCCATCATAATTGTTAATAGATCAGAGGTGCAATGTGAAGGAAAAATGTGTGTCAAGAATGACCCAGACTTTGCCTGAGACTATGGGTGGATGGAGTGCCATTTGTCACAGTGGAAATCTCTTGGGAGAAGCAGATTGATTTCTATGGGAGTTGAGAGGGAAATAAAGAATTCTGCTTTGGACGTATAAGTTTGAGATGATTAAACAATGTTCACAGTCCAATGTTGGTAGAGAAGAGTTCAGAGGACATGCCAGAGCAGGAGATAACTTTGGGGGTTAGTAAATGGGTGGTATTTAAGGGCTGCAGGATGAGGTCAGGAGAATGAGGATAGAAGTTGGAGAGAAGAGAACATGGAGGGGGGGAGGGCTGCTCAGGGGTCCCCAAGTATCAGGCATCAGGACATGGAGGTGAAGAAACTGAGAAGAAGGTCCAAAGTTTGAGTTGACAGAAAGACCAGGGAAGGGTGGGTGATGAAAGTGTTTCAAGAGCCTAGTGAAGGAAGTGTTTCAAGGAGAGGTGACTGGCCATGCCACAGGCTGCTGGTGACAGAAGCAAGAATTATGGAGGTGATGCATTGATGACCTAGTGGGTTGGTGACATGAGGTTGTTGGGGGCCACAGGAGGAGAAATTTCAGTAGGGTGGAGGATTGCAAAGCTGTCAGTCCTGGGCTTCACCATCTCAGGCTCCCTGCAGACACCCTCAACTCTGTGCCTGCTCCCACTCCATTGTAGACTCCTGGCAGAAGAACCCCATAAATTCTGCTTCCTACAACCCCAAGGAGCCCTTGTGGCTAGATATCAAAACAGACAAGGCTGACTAGTATCACTTTAACTTTTCAGGCTACAAATCTCAAGTCCTCACTTAACGTCCAACCAAAGCCAATGTCTCCATCCATGCAGGGGACCCCACCTCTTTTCCTCTACTCAGGGACTTTGGCTGATATAAGCATAATTCTCTCTACTCTCTTCCATGTGAGCTTCTACTGCTTCATAGGTACGCTCCTTAGGCCTGCAGACTCCCTGGAATATCCCCCATTGCCTTAGCACCCATGCCCCAATCCCCAGTTTCTATGGTCACTCCTGTATCTCCCCAGCACAGACCTCCTTGAAGAAACCATCTCTACTTGTCACCTTTGATCCCACCACACACACTCACTGTCTTTGTCATCCTCTTCAGCTTTGCAAGCCAGTGATAGGGCACAGGATCTGTTCAACAAGCAGCAGGTGTTTCCACCATCACTGAGACAGCAGGGAGGAGGTATAGGCTTGCTGGACCCACGTCTTTGCAGATTGGCTCAGTGTCTCTATTTGGAACCAGGGCCCTGGAGGTCCTAGCCTCAGTGGGGCTGAGAACCCAATGCTTTGGGAGCCTCAACTTGCTTTCAAAAGCAACCTTTGCTAAATTCTCTGTTCTGGGTCATATTAGCTACTTGGTTTAGAGAAACTGCCTTGTCATCAGTGTGGTAACTTTCTTTTTTCTTACTTTAGAATTTTTTACTTCCCTTCCATCATGACAAGCTATCACTGAGCATTGAATTTCCAGTGGAAATTCTTAAAAGATGCTAATATTTGGTACCTGAAGGTTCCTAGGGTGTGGCATATTTGCCTAAGAAAGTAGAGCTTTGTGGCCTCCTTAATAAACTCAAAGGACATATTCTTCTCTCCTTGAAGTTTATTTCCAAACAAGAAAACCATCTGTTTTTCTACCACCACCTTCCTCAGCTCTACAGTATATGAAAACTTGTTTGCCTCTCCCTTCTGGCCATGAACATATGCCATTTGGCTTCACAGAGGTATCCATTACACTCAGAAAGTCATTTCATATGAGAGTAAATGTTTAAAATGAAGGCTAGCGCGGTACATGTCCAAATGAATTTGTTCCTTGTCAAGGGGTCAATGCCAGTTCCTGTGAGAATTATCATCTTTTCTCCATGGATGGCCTGGCTACCCTGTTCTATTCTCAGTTTCTTTTTCTGAGCAGGCTTTTCCTGCCTCAGGGCCTTTGCATATGCCCTACTCTCTTCCACCACTCCTTTTCACATGGTTGGTTCCTTTTCATTCTTCAGGCCTCTGTTTAAATATCTCCTCTTCAGAGACTTCTCCTACTACCATGTCTACTGTTGTTCTTCTGATCACTGCCACTTCCCCCATTCCTTATCTCAGCATCATATATATTTCCTCTACTGCTCTCAATATAGTTTGTAATTATTTTATTCTTTAATTGATAACCATCCATATCTTCCATTAGATTGTAAGCAATAAGAGGGTGGAAATTAATCTGCTTTGTTCCTTATTCTGTCCTCAGTACCTGGAATATTAGGAATCCTTGATGTGTGGTTTAAAATTTTTTTTGAAATATTGAGGGGTACCATTGTTTTTGTTGCATAAATACCTTGTATAATGCTTAAGTCAGGTCTTTCGGTGCACATGTCACCAGCATAGTGGTCATTGTGCCTAGTACGTAAGTTTTTCTCCCACATTCACTCTCTTACTCTCCCACCTTCTTAGTTTCCAATGACCTTTGCATCTCTGAGCCCATATGTACATAATTTGAATATGCCCAACACAGAGAGTGAGATAATTAAAATAGATTTTGGTTCACAATCCTTTTAGGATTAGATTCAGCAACAGACGACTGAAAGCCAAAAATAATAGAGGCTTGAACAAAATAGAACTTTATTTATTTTTTATTATGTGTGATAGTTCCTTGGTGATCAGTCACTCAGATTCCTTGCATCTTTTAGCTTTGTTGGGCCAAGGGTATGACCACTGTACTCACAGTCCAATATGGCAGCTAGATCTTCAGCCATCATGTCCATGTTCTATGCAGAAGTTTAGAAGAAAAGGTGAGGTATGATGGAAAAAAGAGCCCATGGATCTGCCTTTTAGGAACATTTTCCAGAATCTGATATCATACTTCTACTTTTATTTCATAGTTACATGTCTGTAGCTATCTGTATTGGAGCTTGGGAAATATAATCCTTTTGGGGGGCATATTTCTGCTCTAAATAAAACTGCAGGTTTTGTTAATAAGTATGATTGGAGAATGTAGATACTAGGGCAGGTGACCATCAGTCTCTGCTATGTGTCTTCTTCTCAAATACCATCTATGGTTCCCCAGTATGTTTTTCAAAGGATCTTAACCAGGGTTGTGCATTTGAAATACTTCAGAAACTTTTTCAGAAAACAAAAAGTTTGCTACAGCTTCAACTCCTGAAATCTAGCAGATCCTAGGAGGAGTTTGTTGTTGGCACTTCAGGGGGTAAACTGTACCTTTCACCCTTTTCACAGGCCTGAGTTCTGAACTATCTGGGGGAAACACAAGAGTTAGGCAAGTGAGGAGCAAAAATATCACCTTTATTCTTTTTTTTTTTTTTATTGTTGGGGATTCATTGAGAGTACAAGGTGTGATGATCTACTTTATTCTTGATTAGGCTGTTTGCAGAATGTGGCTTTTAGGTGCACTGGCCAAGCAGGCCTTTAAATACTTCCATCTGGGTTTCCAATTTATCTGGTTGCAGAGTAAGACCATCACCATGAGCTTCACCATGACTTTGCCTTTGGTGCCACAGAACATGGTGCTGTGTGGTCAGGCAGCGCCACAGGGGCTGAACCACTCACACCCGTTCCCTCCTCCCAAACCCATGCATCAGATGAGTTGCATCTATTTCCTGTCCTCATTCTCTGGGCAGGCACAAGTAACAGGTGGAACAAGAGACCAGGAGGGTTATTCTGTGCAAGCTGGGGGATCAGGGAACACACAAGCATCCCCAACCTGAATCATAAAGCCCAAATTCCTTTGCAAAGCATCTGAGCACCTTAGTGATCTGCCAGGCCCTATGTTTCCACATCCTATTTTCTTCATGTTCCCTCTGCTGCACCATCTCCTTCCCTAGGCTCTTTGCTGTTGCTGTTCTCTTGCCCTCAGTGTCCTTTCTTTTTAATTCTGCACATTAGACTCCAACCCTTCTTCAGAGTCCAGGGCCAATGCCTTGTTCTATGGGAAATCTCCATCAATCCCATTGTACCAAATCCTTTTCACTTTGCTTTGCATTCCCATGATGCCTCATTTATGGCGTTTAAACTGTCTTCCCATTATTCACACATGCCTCCAGTCACCTCTAGTTGCTTAGCAAGAAAACAACAGAAGGGAAGCTTGTGTGAAAGGAGGCTGGGTGGTTGGAAAGGTAGGAAAGGCAGGAGGAGATAAACATGGGGCTGCACTGATTAGAGCGTCCCCCTTCAGACTGGACGTGTGCTCTCTGGTCACCATAGGCCTCACCACACCCTGCCACACACCCTGCCTGCCTGGACCTTGCAGGGGTTTAACCTTGTGATCAGTGCTGTACAACTTGCCCTGGGAGTGGTGGAGCGCATTTGCCTGCAGACACCACCAGACTTCAAGTAACTTGCATCCAGTGGTTCCTGTCTTATCTGTTGAGGTTGCAGCGATGATCCAAACTGCCTCTTATATGTGACAGTCCCTCAATATTTAAAGTCAGATGTGTCACTGATGTTTCAATCTTCTCTCAATAGTGAGCATATCATCATACAGTCAGCTTTTAATAATGTTTTTGTATTTAATAAGGATTTTAATAATGTTATGACTGATTGTTAAATGCTAGTTATAAGCATTTAGCAAATGAAGCAGCTCTAGGTCAGCAAAGGGAAATAAGAATGCCAGAATTCTGTGGGCATTTCAGAAACCTTTAGCCTAGGGACAATAGATAGTCCCCGGTGTTCATCTTTATACAGAGAGTGGCTGCTTGGAGCATGGTTTTGATCTTCAGGCCACATCTGGGCTCGCTGAGAAAGGTGCTGCAGCCAAGAAGAGGAAGGAGGGGCAGTGGATGAGGTCATTATTTGCCATCCTTGATTTTATCTAACTTCAGGAGCCCAGAGAGGTAGACAAAGTAAAGTGCAGAATGGGATTCTGCCTACAGTAAAGTGCAGAATGGGATCTAGGTTCTTGACTTCTATTCCTAACTTTTCTACCTTCTGACCAAACTGCCTCACTGCCAGTGGTATCTCCCAGGGAAATCAGAGGCCACTGAAATGCTTTAGAGTTTGTTTGTTTGTTTGTCTTCTCATTTTCTTACCTTCTAGTTATTTCAGCTGCATCCTCCAAAGGCTAACTTTTATGTCAGTCTGTTCATGTATCTTTTCCCTTAGTTAAATAAAAGAGAATCATCCTGCTTCTTCCCAGCCATTCTTTTTTGGAAGGCACAATAATCAGTCTTTAATGAGCTTGTGACTCTGAACTGAGATATAATAATTTCGGTGACTCTGCAGCTTCCGTTGATGGAAATGTATTTATTTTAGAAGCTGATGACCTGTGGGAAAAGACTATTATTCTAAATATCATGATGAGGTCATGGGAGCTGGTGGCGGGCTTGGGGAGGGGGGATGGGGGGAAGAGAACAAGTGAAATTAGAATTGCATATGAATGAAAATAGACTACTTTCTATTCTGAGCAAGAGATTCTGGCTTTGTGATTCTTTAGGGATGCTGAAGAAAAATGTACAGAGATGGGAGGAGTTTCTTGAGCCTGGATCAATCCTTTGCCTATGATTCCATTAGGTGACCTGAAGGAGGGTAGGTGGGGTCAGTCTCAGGTCCTAGGATGGAAGAACAGAGGGTGCAAGAAGTGGGAAGTGGGATGGTTGGTGATCATGCTTCATATCATATCTTAGACTTCTTGCTGTATTGAAATTTACATAAAGTGCTACACTTTGTATTATATGTATAAAAGGTATAGATGGAAGAACAAGCAACAAACAAAAATGCATAGTCACCCATAACCTCATCCTTCTATCTTCACCACTATGTAGATTCAATATATATGTATATATATACACACATATATGTGTATATGTATATAGATATATTTTGTAATATGAAGATCTTAGTAGACACACTCTTCTTTAACACAGTTTTTTTTTTTTTTTTATTATATAGTATATTGTGATCATCTTTCTTGGTCAACAAATACAGACTTGTGAGGTTATATTGGACATTTATGGATTGTCTTCTATACAACTATTCCTACCTTCTTTTTTCTTAATAGAACTTAAAATTTCTAAGCCAGGGGTTGGCATGAGTCACCCGACTCCAAGCTCCAGGGTGCACTTTGATTAGATTTTCCAATAACTTTTTTATTATCTAGACCTTGGCGATTGGTTCTGGATGGCCACTTGACCCAGTTTGGATCAAAGAGGGAACATTTGCTGAGAATTTTTGAAACAAAAAGTTTTTCCCCCTTTCCTGGTAGTGTCTGGAGTTGACGCTTTCTCTTACCATGGATATGTGGCATAAATGTGTGGGACAGGACATTCAGTGGCCACTGTTACTAGCAGGAAGAGGAATAGCTGAGATTGCAGCTACACAGAGTAGAGAGTTTGGCTGAAAATGTGAGTCAGAGCCCAGACTCCAGCAGAAATCTCTTGGTCAAACCATGCCTGAGTTCTGAATCCTTTTTAGAATTTTCAGTTCAATGAGCCAATACAGGTAAGCCTGTTTGAGTTAGAGTTTCTGTTACTAGCAACCCAAAGACTCCTAAGTAATACAATCATTTAAAATAATGTAACAATTTTTTTTTATGTATGTGCTATAAGCATTTTCAGGTGTACTATCCAATTTGACCTTTAAGTAGTCTTATAGGTTAGCGAGTTTCTATTTAGCAAGTATAGAACTAAGGTTCAGAGGGGCCAATGGACCTGACCTGTTCAAAATTATACAACTAGTTAGTGACAGAACTGGTTCTCCCGATTCTTAAGCAGTACATTTTTCTAGTCAATTATTCCTCAAAGCAGAGAGATTAGAATGATTCTGAATAGAAATTCTGAAGGATAGAACCACATTTTTAAGCTGACAGTAAAGATGTCAGAATCACCTGTCATGTAAATAATCAGTTGCATGACAGTTGCATCCTGAATCTGAAATCTAAGATGTCAGGTATGAAAAAGTTTAGAGATTAGGCCAGAGGTTCTCAAAGCATAGACTAGGGAGATCTTCTCAGAAGGTTTGTGAGGTCAAAACTATTTTCATAATAATGTTAAAATGATATTTGCCCTTTCATTCTCATTCTCCACAAGTTCATAGTGGAGTGATCTAGAGGACGCATGATACACACCAGACTAAATGCAGAAGGAAATATGAAAATCCATCTGTCTTCTATAAAGCCAGACGTTCAGGGGATTTGCTGAAATGTCAAACAATGCCACCCTTTTCACTACGGATAGACATAACTCAAACAAAAGCTTTTTGAGATTTTAATATTTTTATGAGTTTTAGGTGTTTAAGATCAAAAAGTTTCAGAACCATTGGATTAAAGGATAAATATTATTTTCAATTAAACTTCTTCCCAAAGACTCCTTCAAGAAAGTTTAGTTACCTGCTGGCTTTTGACACCTGAACTCTGGGCATAAAATACAGTGAATGTGAACTGGAAATCATGCCATTGAGGGGTAATATGATCAGTATGGTTTAAACTAATTTGTACAACTTTGGCTAAAAGTTCACTTCAGGATCAAATGCATTTGTTATCTACATTGATGAAATTGATCAGAAATTGACCAGGTCTGTTCATTGCTTTATAGTTTATAGTCATGCAAAGCCACTAGAATTCTATGTGCTGAGAGGTATCTCTCTTACTGACAACAGCACATTCAGTATCTGTCAGGGTTTCTGGTGGCAAGCAACAGAAGGTGAGTCTGGCTGATTGGGCAAAGGAAGGTTTTCTAAAAAGAATACTGGGTAATCTCAGAATTATTAGGAGTAATAGAGGCCTAGATCTGAAGCTAAGATTCTAGGAACAAAGGGAGCCTCCACTCAATAAAATTAGACTGATGGGGGGAACATTGCCTCAGGTGTCCTATCAAGCACTAGCAGAAACCACCACTGTTGCTGTGCTAAGATCTCAACCTTGCAAGCACTGTCATTGCCAAAAGTCAGAATTCTTGCCATCACTCATGCCAGCAAAGTAGATCCCCTGGAAAGCCTTTACTTGAGTTTGTTCTCTTCAGAACAAAAGTCTTACAGGAATGTGTCTGACTGCCAGAACTCTGGACGCACACCTTCATCCAAGCTGCAAGGGAGGCTGAGACTTGATCGAGTCTTCTAGACTTTGCCTTAGAGAAGAAGAATGAATAGTGCTAAAACTATCACAAACACAGAAAGGTCATTTAACAGGATCTGAGAAGTCAGAAAATAGAATAGATTCCGGCAACATGTAGTGTAAGGAGTCACAGAGATGTAGTTACACAGAAAGTCTCAGGGTCAGGTAGATCTTGTGTTGAATCCTGGCTCTGTGCTATGACCATCTGTGAGACCTGAAGCAAGTCATTTAAGCTCTTAAAGCATCAGTGATAATCACCTGCCTTTTGGGTAGATATGAGGATTAAGTTAGTTTCCCAGATGCAGTAACATGTAATATCATATTGTGTGTTCCTAGTAGGAACCCAATGAATGCTGGGCATGAATAGTCCCAATTTTTAGACTCTGTTATAAATGCTTTCTCCCTAAAAGCATAAGTGGGGAGCTGGAGCTCAGGAGGACAAGGGTATTGTCCCAAATTTGAGCAATACCTAATATCAGGATGTGCTTCTAAACTCACTGACCTGGGTTCAGCTCTCCTCCCAGCTCCTAGACCTCTGTACCTCATGTGAACAAAGGCAGCAGAAAAGGACATGTAAAGAAGCAATAAAAAAGTAATTTAACATTGGCTGGTTATTTCAGGGTGGGAAGATTTAAGGTGTGTTTTACTTATTTCTTTAGTCTTTTCTGTGTTATTTTAAAAGGTACTGAGAACATAATATTAAAAATAATTAAAAGAAATTTTAAAATAGTGGTAAAATTGTTTTCATCTGGGGGAACAAATATCTGCCTCAGCTTAGGTTCCTCTCAAAGCTAAGCCTGAGATAAGGATTTAGGAGCAGATAAGAGGTGATCTAAGTCTAAGTCCATGTTTTCCAAGGTGCACTAAAAGGGTTCATCTATGTGAGCATTTTCTTTTTCTTTTTTTTTTTTTTATTGTTGAGAATTCATTGAGGGTACAAGAAACCAGGTTACATTGATTGCATTTGTCAGGTAAAGTTCCTCTTACAGTCATGTCTTGCCCCTCAAAAGGTGTGGCACACACCAAGGCCCCACCCCATCCCTCCTTCCCTCTCTCTACTCTTCCTTTCCCCACCCCCCACAATGTTCTTAATTGTCCTCATATCAGAATCGAGTACATAGGATTCATGCTTCTCCATTCTGGTGATGCTTTACTAAGAATAATGTGTTCCACTTCCATCCAGGTTAATACAAAGGCTGTAAAGTCTCCATTTTTTTAATGGCTAAATAGTATTCCATGGTGTACATATACCACAGCTTGTTAATCCATTCCAGGGTTGGTGGGCATTTAGTCTGTTTCCAAATTTTGGCGATTGTAAATTGAGCTGCAATGAACAGTCTGGTGCAAGTGTCCTTTTTGTTTTTAAAAAAATTTTTTTTATTAAATCATAGCTGTGTACATTGATATAATCATGGGGCATCATACACTAGCTTCAAATGTCCTTATGATAAAAGGATTTTTTTT
>CAUYPK010080561.1:0-14691 GCA_963574355.1 Loris lydekkerianus
CCCGAGCAGCTGGGACTACAGGCGCACGCCACAACGCCCGGCTATTTTTTGATTGCAGTTCGGCCGGGGTTGGGTTTGAACCCGTCACCCTCGGTATATGGGGCAGGCGCCCTACTCACTGAGCCATAGGCACCACCCTCCAAATTTCTTTATCTCACAGCACACTTGAACCTATAGTTAAACTTCAGTTGCACACTTAAATTATGTTGATCAAAAAAAAAAAAGTAAAAAAAAGAATATACTTAACTGTGCTTTGAACTTCTTTTGAAAATAATTTTAATTAATGACCTTTAACATTTTTCACAGGATACTGGTTGAAAATCACTGCTCTGGGGTGTCGTTCAACAAGTTGCTCATCCCTGAATCCCAGTAAGATGATGATAGGAGCCATCTTCCATTTCCTAAGATAAGGGTGAAATTTGGTGAACAATGCCTAGGCTGCCCACCCATGGCGTGCAGCTGGATGTAGTTTTCACCTCCTCTGACTATCTGTCACCTGTTCTCTCTCTTTCCATCACTCAGAGCACCCCAAGATCTGGCTACCTCGGGCCCTGAGGCAGACCTATATCCGACAGGTTGGGGACACAGTGAACCTACTAATCCCATTCCAGGTGATCATCCCAGTCCCATGCTGGGTCCATGTCTGGACCAGACCAGGCTTTTTATTTGGAAATAGATGCCAAGAGTCCTGCTAGCAGAGAGGCAGTCTTCCTGTCCTTGAATGGAAGGGGCCACATCACCAGAAGTCTGAGTCCTAGCGACCCATCTACTCACACTACTGAGGATGGGTTTGGTAGGGTGGGGCATGTCCCATGAGATGCCGTGAGACTAATCCTTGATCTTCAGTCTGTAGAGATCTGGGAGTTTGGGGAGCTTTCAGCTTGAAGGCTCTTAGTGGTTTGGGTGGCTATTCAGTTGGTCTTAGCTGCCCTGAGTGTCCATGACCTAAACTCTCCAAGGTTGGGAGACTCAAAACCATCCCCTTTTCCCAGATCCTTAGGCCATGGCTGAAAGAAAGGGGTTCCCTGGGAGAGCCCATCAAGTTCTAACTAAAGGGAATGTGCGGCTGCAAGTCAAGTCACCCTTGTTACCCTGGGGTGGGTCTGACTCCTCCCGTGGAAGGGAGGGTTGAGAAGCCTCATAGGACTGCTCAAGCCTTGTCCCCATTCCTCAGGGCAAGCCCAAACCTCAGGCCATCTGGACACATGATGGATGTGCCCTGGACACCAGTCGAGTGAGCGTGCGGAATGGGGAGCAAGACTCTATCCTCTTCATCCGAGAAGCCCAACGTGCAGACTCAGGTCGTTACCAACTTCGAGTACAGCTGGGCGGGCTGGAGGCCACTACTACTGTTGACATCCTAGTGATCGGTATGTGGGTGGCAGTGGGAGATGGGTGGTCCTCAGGAGCTCTCTCTCTAGGCTGAAAAGGAGCCATCTCAGAGAGCTGGGGAAACTGGGGCGAAGCCCCCCAACATTGAGTCTGGAACACAGGGTGGGCATGGGAGAGGTAGCGGAGAAGAAAAAGGGCCTGGGGCACTCCTGAAGTGATTTCAATACAGTCATACTGTACCCACTGCCCTGGTTTGCCCTTTCAGAGAGACCAGGCCCTCCTCAGAGCATTAAGTTGGTGGATGTTTGGGGCTTCAGTGCTACGCTGGAATGGACACCTCCCCAAGATACAGGCAATACAGCCCTCTTGGGATACACTGTACAGAAGGCTGACACAAAGTCTGGGGTGAGGCACTGCTGGGAAGGGGGGCTGGAGGAACAGGGCTTTCTGGAATGGGCCTCTGGCAGCTCCACGTGGGCTGAGTTCACAAAACAGGCATCTTTACGGTGCATCCTTGGGCCCCTGCAGCTGTGGTTCACGGTGCTGGAGCGTTATCACCGCACCAGCTGCATCGTCTCTGATCTCATCATTGGCAACTCCTACGCTTTTCGCGTCTTTGCTGAAAACCAGTGTGGACTCAGTGAAACAGCCCCCATCACCACTGAGCTTGCCCACATCCAAAAAGCAGGTAAGGGACCACAAACTGGGAAAACTTAGGGATGAAAAGTTGAGGGATAGGGATCTCAGACTCTACATCATGGCCTCTCTTGCTGCCTGTAGCTACTATTTACAAGACCAAGGGGTTTCCCCAGCGAGACTTCTCTGAAGCCCCGAAGTTTACCCAGCCTCTGGCAGATTGTACTACAGTCACTGGCTATGATACCCAGCTCTTCTGCTGTGTCCGCGCTTCCCCTCGGGTAAGTGGGGAGTCCGGGGATGGCTATCTGAGCTGCTTCCTGCTCCTGTCCTAAGCTGCGGCACAGAGCACTCTAATATTGTATCTGTTACCACTGCTACCATCAGACTTTTCAACAACATGCTATTGATGAATAGTCCGGGTACTTAGAGTCCAGACTCATGAGAATGTTCCCTTTAGTGTTTTTCCTCGTATCCAAGGATGTCACTTACTGACCAGCTGGCAGTTAGGCATGAGCTTCAAGTTGTTCATCGGTAGGAGAGAGGGGGTCGCAGTGGTTTGTCCTATTCACCCCTCCTGACCTCACTGATCAGGGCCATGCACATGCAAGCTGTCTTGAGTTTAGACTTTGGCCACAACCCTGAACAAAGCTCTCTATTTAGAATCTAGACATTATACTCCACACATGACATAAAACACCGTTAACAACCTTTACCAAGTACCTTTTGGGTTATGAGTCTAGAGCAGACTGTGGAGATCACACCTCAGAAGGAGAATATCAACAGCGGGCTGTAAAAACGACTTCCTAAACAGTGAAGACAGGACCACCTACAGGCCAACATGAGAATAAGATATGAACACTTCATGACGCATGCATAAGAAAGAGGAGTCAATGCACATAGGGAGCCGTGCAGGGAGCCTGAGCAGTATACAATAGAAATTATCACCTGCTAGGTAGCAATACTTGGCAAAGAAAGCAAGGTTTCAGGTGCTCTTTTCAACCAAAAGGAGGAACTTGCAGGACTGTTGAAGGTACTAGAAGGGGAATCCCTTCCCACAGCATAAGGAATAGGGGGCCAGCAGAAAGCCAGTATCTATACGTCTTACAGGCAGAGCCCCTGTGACTGAACACAGAAATAGCAACTGGTTCTGACCCTCCCCTCCCTGCTGTTCCCTCATCTTTTATCTTCCAGCCCAAGATCATCTGGCTGAAGAACAAGATGGATGTCCGAGGGGACCCCAAGTACAGAGCTCTAACTTACCTTGGCATCTGCTCCCTAGAAATCCGCAAGCCTGGTCCTTTTGATGGAGGCATCTATACCTGCAAGGCAGTTAACCCTCTGGGGGAGGCATCTGTGGAGTGTCGAGTGGACGTGAAAAGTAAGGCCAGAAGGAGAACTGATGTCTTAGGGGGCCAATCATCTCCTATCTCCACAGGTGGCAAAATCCAGGGCCAGAGATGGCAAGCCTAGGTGGGGAATGACTTCCCCCTCCAGGCCCTCTCACTGTCACCATCAGAATGCGTTTTTTTTGTTTGTTTGTTTGTTTTTGCAGTTTTTGGCCGGGGAGGGGTTTGAATCCACCACCTCTGGCATATGGGGCCAGCGCCCTACTCCTTTGAGCCACAGGCACCTCCCTATCATCAGAATGTGTTTTTACTGCCCACTATCGCATGCCTCTCCACCACAATTCTGCAACACAGGAAGAGTATTTGTTTTGCAAAGGGAGAAACCTGAAACATAGGGAGGGAACTGGTTTACCTAAGATATCCTGTGTTGGTTAATAAAAAAATTGGCACTATGGTGGCAAGAGCCCAAGCCATCTGGTCCTCATTCAGGTCATTGTTCTTTTTTTGTTTGTTTGTTTGTTTTTTAAAACAATGGTTTTTAATGGGAAACAGAGGTATGGTTACAATTACATAGTCTGACACAAAAACCCATAGGTGATCAGGAATTGAAGGTTACAAAATAACAAGGGTAACACTGGGTACAGGAAGAAAATCTCAGGAGCCAGGCTAATGTGGCCTCTCTCTACGATCCTGTCTGTGCTCAGCCCTGGAGTCCATCTTGCCAGGGCCAAAGCTGCCTCTGTCCCCACCACCCCAGCCCCCTCGGAAGCCCCCACGGTCCCCATCACAGCCCTGGTAGCCACCTCGATCATAACCTCCTCTGCCACCACGGCAATCATCTCCATAGTTACCCCCCATATGAGAGCCTCCTGGTCCACCTCCTGGGCCATCTGGTTTAGGAACCTTATCCTGGTTGCATTCATTCTCGAGAGAAGTTCATGTTCTCACATGTAGGATTAGGACACTTCCAGTCCCCCAGCTCCCTGCTGTCCTCCACCATTCTTTAAGCTATACAATCTTCTGACTCAGGAGAGCTGCAGCTGTTTGTTGGCCTGATTTTACTTTTCCTGCTGGTTTGTTTAAAGGTAACATTTCACATCCTCTCCTCCTCTTTAATGTATCTATTCACTTATTCGTGCCTGTCACCTTGTTCAGATCTCTGTCCTTGTGTCTAGCATATTTTTTTTTATAATGATCTATTTATAGATCTATTTCCCTATTAAAGTAAAAGCACTGTGAGGGCAGGGAAAGTGTCTTCTCCACCTTTGTCCCCTCAGTGTCTCACACAGTGAGCACTCTCTAAATGTTTGTTGCATTAATCAGAATGGATGGGCCATTCCATGTCCTATTCTTTATGGATGAACCCCCCAAAAGGAAATACAATTAAAAAAAAAAAAAAAAAGAATATCCCCTCCCAATGCTTTGAATGAAGATTTCCTGGAGATTTCTGAGATGTTAACACTGAGAAATGTCTGAATTCTTGCAGCTCTTTATTGAGGATAGCTCAGAGGAGGAATGGCATTGTGAAGGTAAGGAGAGAGGGACACGGAACCTTAATGGACTATTTCATGTTTATGGATAGTGTTGTCCAGTCAGGGACAGAAATATATTCCCAATTCTTTCAATCATGTACCTACAGGTGATCGCTTTTAAAAAAAAAATCGAATACCATCATCCTTGAGGAAGGAATTTAGCATAGATAAATTTACCACTTTATCTAGGGTACAGACATCATGTCCTCTAAATGTACTGCTCAAGTTGACGGTAGGAATTAAACCTAATGGTCCTCCGAAGAGTGATAGCATGTACTTAATCACAAGGGAGTTCTGAGAAAGAGACCTAGTCAGATCTCAAAGGAAGAATCAGAGTGGAGGAATTAACAAGAGTCACCACCACCCCACCACATGGTAGCTGAGTTAGCTGCCCCTGACAGTGTTTCTACTTCAGTACCGTAAGTATGGTAAGAAGCAGATTAATATTTTAAGTTTTTACTTTTACTTTGAAGTTTATGGAGAAAGAAAAAAAAAATCAGCTTTATTATTGTATGTTGATAATAAGTTAACATTTGAGAATGTGGTCCCAAGCTGTACATTGTTGGCAAAGGGCAACTCCGATCATCATTTACAATTTGACAGCTCCTTTAGATTTTTAATCATTTACAGTTGAAATGTGTATAAACTGCTGAGCAGGTGGGGGGAAAGGTGGGGAAAGCAGCTTGCTAGAGAATTAAAGGGAAGTAGTTCCCAATGTTCCTGCTGACTTGCAGCTCCTGGCTGCAGTGAATTCGATCCCATAAGCCATTTACTTAAGCCTATCATTGATACATAGCAAATGAAAACCCTGCGGGACGCATTAAAAATATAGGCTTCTCCTCAGGAGAGCTCTGCCTGTCAGTTGGTTTGCAGAGACAGTTCTGTCTCCATCCCTCAGCATAACACAACATGTTGTGTGGTGTTAGTTTTAGCCGCCCTTTTTCCTCTCTTGCAGCCAGCGCCCAGCAAAGAAACTGGGTAAATAGCGCATTCATAGCACAGGACCCATGCCTCAGCAACCTACATGTGCTCTTGTGTAATGGCTACAATATACTCTCTCTTTTCAGTGCCTCCAGGAAGCCAGACCGTGGCAAGACTGTGTTCATAAGGAGCTGCAGCACCATGTCTGGTTTGGACTAATCTAAATAAATGTGTGGATCTTCAGTCCATGAGTGCCCATCTGTCTGAGCCTTTCTATGAAACATTTATTCTAGAAAGCTGGAATTCTTCAGCCTGACAGTACAGACTCTCAACAAACTAAGACTCCTCTATCTTTTCCCATATCTGCATTCTTATTCACAGAGGCTTCTAACGCTATCATTTCCCCTAAGACAATCTGTACTGGAACTGAATTAAACTCTATATAGTGCCAGGTGCCTGAAAGAGATGCTGAAAATGACTTGCTTTCTTCCTCTACGGCAGTGTTTTTCAACCTTTTTTATCTCATGGCACACTTCAATCTATAAACTTCCATGGCACACCTAAATTAGGTTGATCAAAAAAAAAAAAAAAAAAAAAAAAGAGTAAAGGCCGGACATGGTGGCTCACACATGTAATGCCAGCACTCTGGGAGGGTGAGGTGAGGGAATTGCTTGACCTCAGGAGTTGGAGACCAGCCTGAGTAAGAGTGAGACCTTGTCTCTTAAAAAAAAAAAAAAAAAAAAAAAATTGCCGGGCATGTGGCAGGCACCTGTAGTCCCAGCTACTTGGGAGGATGAGGCAAGAGGATCACTTGAGCCCAAGAGTTTGAGGTTGCTGTGAGCTATGATGCCATAGCACTCTACTGGGGACAAGAAAGTGAGACTCTGCCTAAAAAAAAAGAGTAAAAAATAGAATATATTTACTGTGCTT
Organism: Loris lydekkerianus; assembly: GCA_963574355.1. Taxonomy (NCBI): domain Eukaryota; kingdom Metazoa; phylum Chordata; class Mammalia; order Primates; family Lorisidae; genus Loris; species Loris lydekkerianus. The sequence goes on from CAUYPK010080561.1 coordinate 6,701, forward strand.
CGAACTTCGTTTGAAAATAATTTAATTAATGGCACACTGTGTCATGGAAGGACTTTAGGTGTGCCGCGAAAATCACTGCTATATGGGCTTTCCAGCATAAGCTGGACTAAGAGGAGGCACATCCATCACAAAGAGGTAAACAACAGGACACGAGTATGCACCTAGCTAACTGATGACAGAGCCCTGAGACCTAAAGACTGGGATGGCACTGAAGAAATGGGAGCAGAGTCTCCTTAAGCCCTAGGGAAAGAATAAAGGCGAGGTTCCCTTGTTCATATTTGTTTTTATTTTGATAACAAGATATTGAAGACACTCTGTGATGGAATCTGCATAAGATATGGCAATAATTTCTCCCATCTTATGTGGGTATGGTGTTCTTTTGTTGTTTTTGAGACAGTCTTTCTCTGTCACTCTGGGTAAAGTGTCATGGCATCATACCTCACAGCAACCTCAAACTCTTGGGTTTGAGCAATCCTCTTGCCTCAAATTCCCAAGTAGCTAGGACTACAGATGCCTGCCACACACCTGGCTAGTTTTTCTATATTTAGTAGATACAGGGTATCTACTATTGCTCTTGGCTCAGGCTGGCCTCAAACTCCTGAGTTCTGACAATGTACCTACCTTGGTCTCCCAGAGTGCTAGGATTACAAGTGTGAGCCACTGAGGCATGGTGTTCTCCCATCAAGAGTTGGAATCTATTTCCTCTTCTCTTGAATCATGTGACTTGCTTTGACCAAAAGAATGTAGTGAAGGTGAAGCTGGCACCAGGTCTGGGTCTAGGCCTTAAGAAGTGTAGTAGGTTCTGCTTTGCCCCATGTAAAGACTCTCAGGCTAGATTACTGAATTATGAGGGGCCACATGGAGGATAAACAGCTGATAGCCAGCACCATGGCCCTAGATACCTGTGGCAACCTTAGACCCTTCAGCCCTAGTCAAGCCAAATCAAGGCTTTACAGAGCCCTGCAGGGCCCTGCCCAAATTGTAAAATTGTGAGCAAATAAATGGTTGCTATTTTTTCAAGCCGCTACATTTTGAAGTGGTTTGTTGTATAATAATAACTGAAACAGCTTTGTATGCATCAGGAACTAAGTGCTTTATCTCTTTTAATCTTCATTTTACAAATGAAGAAGTTGAAGCTCATGAGTTGTCCCAAGTCATGCAGCTGGTAAGCAGCAGAGCTAAGATTTGAATAGGTTTGTTTGATGCCAGACGTTTCTTATTTCCTCTTGCCTCTCACCCAGTGACCAGCACCACAGTAGGTCTGAGTTTGAATATTGAGTTTAAGAAAGAAAATATTGCCAGGTGGCAATAAATATTAGGCCAGGTTTTACGGAGGAAAGGGATGTAATTTGGCTGAGAGGAGTGTGAAGGGCTTTTCTGTTCAGAGCAAAGGTCTATTTTCAGTTGAAGCAAAGTATTTTTTCCAGCCCTCCTCAGAGGAAGCTCCACAAGAATTAACCTTCTGTTTCACAAGGCATCCACTGTATGCCATAAATTATTACTAACTTCTATGTACCTAAAATATTACTAGTTATATACTATCATTTTGGAAATCAAGAAAATACTCAGGCAAATCATTTGCAGGGCCTAATCCACTTATGGAACCTCTGCTTGAGAATGTGAGGAGAGGAACCAAAGTCCATTACCAAGCAGGACCTAGGTCTGGAAAGGGTGACACACTCAGTTATGATGCTCTAAGGACCAGGCAAACCTCAGGCCTTAGCCCAGTCCCATACCTCTGCTATTTGTTGAATTACTCATCCTTTAAAGTTTGTATATTCACAACCATCATGGTGAAGGAGTAATATCTTCACAAGATATTAAATCAAGACCTCTAGTCAGCTACTTCTGCATTTAAGGAGAACTGAACTGAATTCATTAATTTTCTCATTTAGGCATTTGACATTTATGGAATAATTCTGAGCTCCAGCCTACTATGTGCCTAGGAAGGGATGTAATTTCTTCACTAATTCATTTATTTTCCCTGCCACTCTGCCCCCAGACAGAGCCTTACTCTGTTGCCCAGGCTAGAGTGCCGTGGTGTCAGCCCAGCTCACAGCAACCTCAGATTCCTGGGTTGAAGCAATCCTCCTGCCTTAGCCTCCCAAGTAGCTGGGACTACAGGCAATTGCCACAATGATCACCAGATAATTTTCTGTTTTTAGTAGAGACTGGGTCTGCCTCTTGCTCAGCTGCTCTCAAACTCCTGAGCTTAAGGGATTCTCCCATCTGGGCCTCTCTGAGGGTTAGGATTAAAGGCACAAGCCACTGAAGACAGCCCCATTTATTCATTATTTATTAGAAATCCTTTCTTGACCAGTTTCACAAGAGATAACCAAAATCTTAAATAGCTATTCATACACATGATTTTGCAGTTGAAATGAGGAAAAAAAATATCAAATATTTCCCAGATTAGTGGCTTTATGCAGGGTGAAAAATGTTTATGCCTGAAATCTAGTGTTTACTGTCATTCTGATGGAGGTGAAAGTAGTTTCGTTGCTTTTTTTTTTGGTCTTTCTGGTACTGCAACAACGTTCAAAATCATAATTTAGTGTTAGAAAATTGGAAATGAGTTTCCTTAAGAGACACTATCTTCCAATTTGCTAAAACTTCCTCCCCCACTCACCTAAGGATAGGTGAAGAAGTGCAGAGTTCCCCTGCTCAAGCTCCTAGAGGAAGGTGTGCAGTTAATTAACAGCTTCCTCCCTTCTGATCTTCCTTCCCTACCACTTTCTTCTTCTTCTTCTTTTTTTTTTTTTTTTTTTTTTTGCAGTTTCTGGCCGGGGCTGGGTTTGAACCCACCACCTCCAGCATACGGGGCTGGAGCCCTACTCCTTTGAGCCACAGGCACCGCCCTCTACCACTTTCCCAGAGAGAGAGAAGCTATTGGCTCTGGTTTTTCCACCCTCCCTAGATCCTGCAAGCAGTTAAAATTCCATCTTCAGCAAAGAGAAACAATCCTCTTCTCTACGTCCTTCCTCACACAAACTTGTAAGTTATGGGCCTTCCCACCCTTTCCCTCATCACTCTTCTGAATTCCAAGGCTCCTTTGCTTCCGTGGCATTTATTACAGTAATATCTCACAGCTGCATTTATTACAGTAACATCTCACGCATGCAGACCTGATCACCTCGACCTCACAGCCCAAACTAGGAAGTAAACAGCCTATAAATGGCCAAAATAATGGGCATGAACTCTGGGGACTGAAGTTTAAAGGAAGGCCCCTGAGCCTTTTCACTTGAAATTTTTATAACCGTTCTAAGGAGCTCACTTATCTGGTGGCCCCGCCCACAACACAGGCACCAGGTCCAATCAGAGAACCTCCCTGTGAGGTAGGCTTGCACATTTTACAAACACTACTTTTAGTTCCGAGGTAGCCAAACTAAAATGCCCCTTGTAAAGCCCCCCGAGGGCACACGGTACAAACGAGGACACCTGGTACAAAACTTGTTCCTAATTATCCTCCTAAGCCTAGAATTGTGAGGACGATGAGCCTCGTTTCACAGATAAACGAACAGATCCAAAGAGGGCAAATACACTCCAAACTGCCCGCTCTTAAAGGGAGGAGTCACCGCTGAGTTTGAACTCAAGTTTTCCTGGGTTTTCTTGCCGTTCATTTTCTTTACGCTTTGGCTGCTTCGGGTTCTGAAAGTTCTTGCTTGAAAAGGGGATGGAGGATGTACATCACTGTCCAATTTATCAACAATATAAATGTCTAGGAGGTACTCTCTTGGGAAAAAATAAAAAATCACGAGCAGCACCTGCGCTCAGTTGGTAGGGCGCCGGCCCCATATACCGAGGGTGGCGGGTTCGAACCCAGCCTCAGCCAAACTGCAAGCAAAAAACAGCCGGGCGTCGTGGCAGGTGCCTGTAGACTCAGCTACTCCGGAGGCTGAGGCAAGAGAATCGCCTAAGCCCAAGAGCTGAAGGTTGCTGTGAGCTGGGATGCTACGGCACTCTACCAAGGGCGACACAGTGAGACTCTGTAAAAAAAAAAAAAGAACCACAACTGAGGAAACGCGGCTAATGCGGCGCCTGCATACGGAGCGCGCCCAGGGAAACGAATTTCTTATGGCAGAATGATGGCTTTAGGGTGACGGCCGTGTCGGGCAGCACGGCCGCAACCCCACACTCACCGGGCGGTTCCTCGCGCGCCGCCACGAGGCCCTGGCTCTCCCGGGCCCCGAGCCGCTCGGACCCCCGCCGGGGAGCAGAAAAGGGTCTCGCGGGCACACGCGCATGTGCGCGCGGCCTCAACCACAGTCACGCTCAGTCAGTCTGGGATCAAACCTTTCCGGGAACCATTCATCCTCCCGCTCCTGGCCCCACCGGCAGACTTCCGGCTGGTTGCCCTTGCAGCCCCGCCCCTGAGAGTCCGCCAATCACTGTGCTTATGGAGCCGAGCTGGGTGGGGCCTGAGAGATTCGAAAGGAACCCCGCCCCCTGAAGGCTGATTCCCGGGACTCGGTTGTGAGAGGAAAGCCTCTGTGGAAGGTAGGGCGGCTCGGGAAGTGGGGACTGAAGGTGGGCTATTGGCGTGGGGTGAGTGTGGTGCCCGGGGAGTAGAAACATGGTTCGGGGCTAGGAGGAACCCTGGGGGTAGTGGCGGGGAGGAAGGTGGAGCGTGCAGACCTCCCCCACTGAGGACAGTCCAGGACGCTGGGGGGGCGGGAGCGCAGTGGGGGAGGGGAGGTCTCTGCACCTTTCCTGGAGATAACCGGGCTAGTTACTGGGGCAGGTAGCGCTTGTTTTGCCTTCAGCATGACCCCAGCGCCTGGCTTGCATCCTGAGTCTAGCTGGGGCCCTTGGACAGGATAAGTAACTGAAGAAAGATGCGTTTTCTCTCCAGCTCAGGTTTAAGCTGAGTCTTGTTCTTTTTGGCTGGACATGGAGGAGTTGGAGAAAGGTAAGGAAACTCTGGAGGGAAGAATGAGGCCCTTCCACTGAGAGCCTCATCAGGGGCCCGTGATTGACATTCATTCTTCCCCTTCAGATGTAAAGTTTATTGTGGATGAGACCTTGGACTTTGGAGCGGTGTCACCATCTGACAGGTACTGGCCTCTTTATCCCACTTACTTTCCTCCAACAACACTTTTTTGTCTCTAACCCCTTACTGTTGAATTATTGGCCTCTGGGGCCCGGGTTGGTCATATAGCAAGGTTCAATGTGCTCCATATCTGGTTGTCTCTGACCTCTGTGACACTCCTGTTAAGGTAGAGAAGGGAGAAGCTGGAGTTAGATTTCTGGGTATTAAAAAGAAGGGTAAGTGAATTTGCTGCATCCCCATCCTGGCATCATTTGTGATATCAGTAAATACTAAAGGGCTATCAGGCTTCTTGGAACCAGGTATCTCATCACTTGGAGGCCAAATCTCACAGCCAGCATGGGCATCACTTCCCTGGCTCTGTTGTGGTGGTGTTTGCCAGTGTCCTCTGCATAGCTTCCTGTTCTCTTTTGTATGGGAATGGTGTCTGGTTTGTTTTCTGTCTTAGTCGTGAGGAGGAAGACATAGCAATGTTGGTGACTCCAGAGAAACCACTCCGACGAGGCCTCTCCCACAGAAGCGACCCAAATGCAGTAGCTCCTGCCCCCCAGGGTATGAGGCTCAGCCTAGGTCCCCTCAGCCCAGAGAAGCTGGAAGAGATCCTTGATGAGGCCAACCGGCTGGCCACTCAGCTGGAGCAGTGTGCCCTGCAGGAGCGGGAGAGTGCAGGTGAGGGCCCAGCACCACGACGCCAGGTGAAGCCCAGCCCTCGGCGGGAGACCTTTGTACTGAAGGACAGCCCTGTCCGAGACCTGCTGCCCACTGTGAACTCTTTGACTCGGAGCAACCCCTCCCCAAGCAACAGGACACCTCGACTTCGGAGCAGTGATAGGAAGGGGTCTGTCCGAGCTCTTCGGATAACATCTGGGAAAAGGCCCTCCAGTATGAAGAGGGTGAGTTTAAAGGGTTGAGTTGAATGTGTGCATTCAGACACAGTGCATGACATGAGATAGGCAGAGACTAGTTTCCACATTGATAAAGTGGGGTAGTAATTCTAACTCTAGAATTGTTGGAATTCAGTGAGAACCATAAGCAAGGCACTTACCATGGTTCCTGTGCACAAGCTCTATAATATCTATAATAAGCTCTTAATAAATGGTATTGGTGATAGTGATGTGATGATGGTGATGATGTTGGCAGCTAACTTAGACAACTTTCCACCTCTATTCTTTAGCCCCTCAAGCCCTGGAACAGACACTTTCTCCACTCTAGTCCTATGTTTCTCTCTCCTTATGTTTCAGGAGTCGCCCACTACCAGTGTATTCCCTGCAACCAAGAGCCCAGCATCTTCTCCTCTTGCCCGGTCAAGCCCTCCAATCCAGGGGAAAGCTGGACCCAGTGGGAGAGCAGCAGCAAGTGAGAAGACCTGGAAAGCCAAGCTGCAGAGGGAGTGGGAGTAGGGAGAGTGTGGGACTAACACTGAAATTCCTCCACTCCTCTCCACCAGGCCCACCTACTCTTGTCAGACCAGTCCTGGACCCACAGCCTTCTACCAGCAGCTCTCAACGTCTGCCTCGGCCAAAGGGAGCAGCTACTAAATCTTCCCGTCAACTACCTGTTCCCTCAGCCATCCCCAGACCTGTTGGCCGAATGCCACTTACCAGCCAGAGTGTACCACCCAGCAAAGGTGCCCTACCTACAGATTCTCTATCAACTCGGAAAGGGCTTCCAAGACCAAGTGCTGCAGGGCACAGAGGTGAGGAAAAGTGCACTAAAGGGTAAGAAGACAGGAGAAAGAATACCTGCCTTTGTCTTAACCTGACCTCAATTCCCCCAGATCTGTCAACAATGACCACTTTTGCCAACTTGATTATAGTTCTGATGGGAGACTGAGTTAAGGAGAGAGTCTGTGCCTCAATTTTCAAATACCTCATGGTTGGGGGAGGGCCCTAATTCCAAACTCACTCTGCCTTCATCCAATACAGCAGAACCTCCATACTTGACCACCTTCTTAAGTTGACCTAATTTTCATAGCCCTAATGTGCACCACATGTGCATATCAATACTGTAAACCTAGTTCCTTATGTTAACCACCTCAGTATGTTGACTGATTTGTTATAGTCCCTTGGGTGGTCAGGTACTTCTTGAGAAGGTCAGTTGAACTTTCTACTAACTCATTTCTTTTGTTAACCCTCATTAAGTTCCTATTTCCCAGCGACCAAATCTTCCTGTCATGGGTGCCACTCGCAGCAGTCTACAACCCCCCAGGAAAGTTGCAGTCCCAGGACCTACCAGGTGAGACTGGCTGTTCTGCCCTGAATTCTATGTGGAAAGATGGGAATGAAGAAGGGAACCTGGAGGAGGGGAGTGGGGTCCCATTTTTTACTGCTCTGAAGAGTTCCAGGTGGGTGACAAATGGGCTTGAGGAAGAAGGGCTATTTAAAGCAGTTCCTCCTTCTGTCTCTTTAGGTAAAGAGATCAGGACAGCAAGCAAGCAAGAACTCAGTAGCAAACCACTACAGTCACTGCCTAGACTTGCCTCTACCCACCAGGCACTGACTCCAGTAGATTCTGGCCCAGGGACAGGAGGAAGAGATGCTGCCAGAGCTGGTCCCCCAGGAGTAGAGACCCTGGGAGTTGGGATGAATTAGGGTTGAGCTGGAGAAGACTTAAACTCTCTGAGTTGAAAGAAGATTAGGGAAAAAGAGGTCACCTTCCAGCAATGAAATTAGCTAACAGAAAATGAACAAATGCAGGCAAGTGGCTTGTCCTTATCCACCCCTACTTTTGTGGCCAGCCCCAGAGAGTTTGATCTTCCCAGGCATTGGTTCACTGGGCTTTTACATGTGAATGGCCTCTGAGGTTAACCTCCTGAGCCCTCTTCCAGAATCATCCTCTACTGGACTTAAGCCTGTTTGAAGAGTCTGAAACAGGCATTTGGTCTCCAGACTTGTTTCCTGTGAATTCTGTGACCCCTAACAGGCCAGTTTGTGATAAGCTTACTCCA
>CAUYPK010080562.1:0-35548 GCA_963574355.1 Loris lydekkerianus
ATTGTTAAATCATAGCTGTGTACATTAGAGCAATCAAGGGGTACAATGTGCTGGTTTCATATACAATCTGAAATATTCTCATCAAACTGTTCAACGTAGCCTTCATGGCATTTTCTTAGTTACTATATGTAGACATTTGTATTCTGCATTTGTCTTAGCAATCTTCAAGTATACAATACATTGTTATTAAATACAGTCACCATGTTCTACAGTAGATCTCTTGCTTTTATTCCTCCTTTCAAAAGATTTAATATCTCCTCAATCTCTGCCTACCACCCTCCAGTCCCTGTTAACAATCATTCTATTTTCTGCTTCTATGACTTTTTTAGACTCCATATTTAAGTGAGATCATGTAGTATTTGTTCTTCTGAGCTTGGCTTTCTTTCTTGTGCCCCTCACCTGCTGGTAGAGTATCCATGTTCCAGACAGCTCCCCACTTGGTGCTGGCCCTGTGAGGCATGCTGCCCTTTTCTCTCGAGGGTCTATAAACAATAACCCATTTTTGGTCTGATTTTCTTTTTTGAGACAGAGCTTCACTCTGGAGTACAGTTGTGAGCCACCGTGCAGGGCGCCACATTATTCATTCTCTGATGGACACTTAGCTTGATTACATATCTTGGCTATTTTGAATAAAGCTACAATAAACTTTGTAGGTGTGTAGGTACCTTTTTGACATACTTATTTCAGTTCTTTTATATATATTCAGTAGCGGAATTGCTGGATCATTTGGTAGTTCTATTTTTGATCTTTTGAAGAACCTCTGTACTGTTTTTCATAATGGCTTTACTAATTTACATTCTCACTGACAGCAGCAAATATTTAGTTTCTATACGTAGATTATCCCAGACTGAAAAAATTCTTTGCATTCTTATGACTGCTTAGCAGATCTGATGTGCTCTTTTTCAATTTTCATTAAGGACTCACCTGATTATTCTCAGTATCTTTTCAAGTACTATTTACTGTTCCCTTGTTTTTTTATTTGTTAATTATGATACTGTAATTGCATTTGTCATTCCATCAAGAATCATCAAGTGTCCTACAGGAAAGCTGTGCTGTTACAGAAGTTGCGTGGTTTAGCAACATGTAACAGAGCCATAGGTTCTAATTTGGGCTTTGCATGTATTAGTCTGGGGATAGGCAGTTCTGCTGTTAATAAAATGAAACAGGTAATCTTTCTAGGGTTGCTTCTAGCTCTACAGAAACAAACAAAATCTGGAAAACAAGAAAAATCAAAGCCATGTTCCTCTGTGTTCAAATATGTTATGGAGTTTCAAGTTGTCCTCCATCGACTTTTTTGGTCAGACATACCAATCTACTTAGGTTCCAATAGTTACCGTAATCTATGTGACTTCAGTCTGCTCCAGTTTCTCTAGTTTGTGACTATTAGACTGAAATTCCAGGAAGAAAAGGCATTGATTTTAAATGTGAGACATTAAACAAGCATGCATAATCACCCTGCTGTTCTTTGCTATGGAAGACTTATTCTTAAACACTAATAAAAATATCAGTGAGGGATATAAGGTTGGGGGAAGCTTGCAATAGACTTAGAGCTCCTGAGTCCAAAATGTTGATAGGTGATTTTGGTGTTCTTTACTATAATTTTTTATGTGTGCAGAGAGGACTATACAGAAGTTTACTTTTGGTTTAAAACATTAGTAATACCTGTTTTTTTTGTTAAGCTTGTAAGTTTAGCTTAAGGCAAGCTTACAATATCTTATCATTTTGTTTGTAAGTCTAGAAATTGTTAATTATATTTAAAGAGCCTTTGATTAATACTTAGCCTGATTTAAAAATATTTAAATACTTTAGTATCTTTATAGATTTAACATACTTTCTTTCCCTTATAAATACTTCTTTGACCTGGGGGTCTTTAGGCCAAAGAAGTAGTTATATATGAAGACAATGCTTTTTAAAAAAATTCTATTTAAACTTAGAAATATTGTAAACATAGATTCTCAATCCTTTGCATAAAGTTAGTAATAAATACTAACTGAATGATTGATTTAGATTAATAATTTTAAGTTAACGTTATTAATGTTTAATGAATGATTATACATTTTAAACTGGAATTGCAAAGCTATCACTCTAATAGGCCAAATTCTTTTAAGCATTATAAACATAAAAAATATCAAATATGTTTAGATTTCTTTGTAGCACAGAAATGTTAATATTATGGTTTTGATTTTTCTAAATACATTTCTATGCTTAACTTTATATCTTCTTGGAGTTGAAATGCATGAGCTCCCAGGTCAAATGATTACAATTGTGGTTCACTGAGCGTCTTAGTCAAATTGGGGTACAATAACAAACTATCATACTGTGTGGCTTAAATAACAGATTCTTATTTCTCATGGTTCTGGAGGCTGGGAAGTCGGAGCTCACAGTGCTGTCAGGGTTAGGTGTCTGGTGAGAGCCTGTTTTGTGGCTCATGCCCTCAATGGGAAAAGGAACAAGGGAGCTCTTTGGCATCTATTTTATTTTAATTAATTAATTAATTAATTATATTAAATCATAGCTGTGTACATTAATACAATCATGGGGTACCATGTGCTGGTTTTATATACAATTTGAAATATTTTCATCAAACCGGTTAACATAGTCTTCATGGCATTTTCTTAGTTATTGTGTTAAGACATTTATATTCTACACTTAGTAAATTTCACATATACCCTTGTATGGGGTCTATTTTATAAGGACACTAATGTTACTTGGAGGGCTTTGCCTTCATGACCTAATCACCTCCCCCAAACCTCACCTTCTAATACCATTATATTAGAAGTTAGGATCTTAATCTCAATGAAGTTTAGAGGGACATAAACAGTCTGTAGCACTGAGGTTATCTATGACTAGACCTTTGTGTCTGATCACTGTTTAGATTCTTGTTGGAAACCCTGACGGGACACACTGACCCATCAGTGTGCGGTGGTTCTATGAGTGATTCCAACAGGATGATTGTATAGCCCACTACCTTGGATTGGAGATTAATACATTGCTTAGTTCTTTGGAGAGCTCTAATCAGTATTATAACTCGTTTGAGTTTACATTTCTCTGGCTTCTCAGGTATGTACATATCTTTCCCTTCTAACTCTAAAGAATTTTGAACTTAATGGGAATCTAAGGTATAAAGTGTTTTTTCTTCAGATAATTTTAAAGCCATATGAAACTGATGAGAGCTTAGAATCATTTTTCTTATCTCCTCAAAAATGTTAAAATGATTCTGTTTGACATTGGATGGTTCTCATGCTTTTGTTTGACATGCAGTCGTAGCATAAGGAATTGACTCCTAGAAAGGAAAACGAAACCTGAGATTTATGGACCTTTCCTGACTCAGTTCAGAGGCCGTTAGCATGTTCCTTCTCAGGGTCAAAAGTGATTGATCCTGGACACTGAATTCATTATAATCACCTAGGAATCCAGACCTTCTTGATTCTTCCCTGATTATAGTATAGAATTTAGACTAGGTGTAGAATAAACCTGAGAATAAGAGAAAAAGGCAAGTGGCGAGGAGACACTGAAGGCTGATAGGATATCTCCTCCCTTTAACCGAGGCTCTGTAGAACCACATTGCCTATCTCGTGACATTTAGGCACTCACTTTTCCAATTGTTCCTTCAGAATATACCAATTAGGAAAAAAACGATCATTTCAAAACAATAAGCAGTTTTGTATATTTCTCAGATTTTTCTTTTTTTCTTTTCTTTTTTTTTTAGAGACAGAGTCTCACTCTGTTACTCTTCATAGCATGCTGTGGCATCACAGCTCACAGCAACCTTCAGCTCTTGGGCTTAGGTGATTCTCTTGTCTCAGCCTCATGAGTAGCTGGGACTACAGGCGCCCACCACAACACCCGGCTATTTTTTTTGTTGCAGTTTGGCCAGGCTGGATTTGAACCCGCCACCTTCAGTATATGGAGCCGGTGCCTTACTCACTGAGCCACAGGCGCCGCCCCTCTCAGATTTTTCTTGATGCTGAGTATGTGATGAATAAGGTTATAAAGCTTTATTTTGCTCTAATAACTGGCTGTTCTGTACACATTCACATATTGCTATGGGGCCTGGGTAAGAGGGAATTTTAATTATTTTTTGATAATAGCACTGAGGTTTTACTTTCTTTTAGCATCCTTCTATGTGTTTGTAAGAAGGTCAGATGGGTTGGGAGTTAGTCTGAGGTTTTGGAGAGAATTCACTGACTTGCAGGAGACATCCAGTGTCAGTCACATCAGTATCAAGGCCTCAGAGCTGGTCTCTGTAGTGCCACTGTCTAATCCAGGTGTCCTCAAACGTTTTAAACAGGGAGCCAGTTCACTGTCCCTCAGACTGTTGGAGGGCCGGACTATAGTTTAATTAAAAAACTATGAACAAATTCCTATGCACACTGCACATATCTTATTTTGAAGTAAAAAAACAAAACGGGAACAAATACAATCACACCACCTCATGTGGCCCGTGGGCCGTAGTTTGAGGACCCCTGGGCCTAGTCCCTCTGAGTTTATATCTTTGTCTAGACTGATTTTTCTTCTTCTTCTCTACAGTTTTCCATTCTTTATTTTATGTCCTTATATAGCTTGATTTATTTTAGGTTGACAGGAAATTTTTTTCTGAATTCAACTTGAAAAATTTGTCTTTTCTAATTTGGGACTGATTCATACCCTGCTCTGTTCCATTCCCTCCCTTTAAGAGAAAACATTCTCTTTATTCGGTGATTTTGATGTCTTTGATTTACATTTCATAATCACAGGAAAAGTAGCCTCTATCTAAGTAAAGCCTCGACTGCAGTGTATACATTTCCAGCTTTCCTCTTAATGTCGATAACATTTTGTTCTAGTAAAAGGTAAGGGTTGGTTTCAAGGGCACTCTCTGAGTGAGGCAGATTCTTGGATTCCTATGCGTTTTGTTGAAACTCATTATGTGCCTGAATGACTAAAGGGAGAATGGGTGTTTTTATATTCCTCAATGGATGTCAGTTGTAATCAAGTTCAAGTAGCAAACAAAGCTCAATGTGAATGAACACAAGGGTGTCATCAGTCGGTGGCATCTTCATATTTGGGTTATTGTGCCATTCATAATAAAGGCAACACACAGACTACTGTAAGTGAACACTGACTCTCAGTTTAGTTTGTCCAGTTTATTGTCAATGTGTCATTTACATAAGAGTGACCTGGAAGGGAGCCAGTTTCTCTGCTCTGTGTCTAAAAATGCATCACTGAACTGCTGAGAATATCGTGAAAGCAATGTAGAAAACTGCTTATTGTGAAGGGTTTGGTTTAAAAAACTGAAAAATTCTCCATCTATGTATTAGCCTGTAAATGATTGAGGGCTCGATTGCAGGCCTCCTTGACTAAAGGCCTAGTTTTCTTTCCCCGATCTCTCTAAACAGATGCTATCCTGCTTGTTTTTTGCTAGACACATTATCATCATTGACACTAATAAGAATTAAAAGGGTAACATAAATTTTTTTCTAGGGGAGATTCTTAACCTGTTCAAATAGCTCAAGTGAAAGGGTGGGACAGTGTTTACTAAAAAAGACCAAGATCGTATGGAATCTGAGAAGAGAAAATAGAGTTTAGTTTTTATACCTGAAGTCAAGAGCTGATCTTCATTGCTCTTTCTTTCCCTCTGTGTTTTCTTGATTCTTCTCTCTCATGATCACTTTCCTGAGGTTATTGATCTTGCACAGGGACCTATGTGGTCCCCTCAACATTGCCTTGACATGATCTTGTAGCTCACATGCTTGCACCTGCATATGGTAGGCTCAGACTCCCAGTGCCTCAATTCTAAAATCCTCACAGATAAACCTGGTTGATTATTATTATTATTTTTTTTCAAGACAGAGTCTCAAGCTGTTGCCCTGGGTAGAGTGCTGTGACATCACAGCTCACAGCAACCTCAAACTGCTGGGCTCAAGTGATCCTCCTGCCTCAGCCTCCCAAGTAGCTGGGACCACAGGCATCTACCACAATGCCTGGCCATTTTTTTGGTTGTAGTTGTCATGGTTGTTTGGCAGGCTTGGGCTGGGTTCAAACCCACCAACCTCAGTGTATGTGGCTGGTGCCCTAGCCGCTGAGCCCTGGTTGATTATTATTAATACACACTGTAATACAGTGGCCGAACTTAGCTCAGAGGCCCATCTCTGGCTACTCAGAAATGTCCAAGAATTATGGATAAGGTCAGATAGACTTGGGTGTGGCAGGTTTTATTGAAGTAGTTGTGGTTGAAGCATGTCTATTGATAACACATGTCTATTATAGTGTCCATGGTATGTCTAAATAAGTGATCTTAAAACTTTTCCCATCACAATCCACAAGAATAAATATATTTTTTATTCTATCTCAGCATTCGTCTATTTTGTTAATTCTTGAAACAGTACTTCCCCTTATTACGTGTGATCTAATTGTTCATTTTTTATTTCTTTCTATCCCAATTCATTTCATTAAATAAAAGCATGCTGATCTTAGCTTACTAAATTGATTTCAGGATTCACTAATGAGTTGCAAATGTAGTTTCAAAGGCTGTACTTTTCTTTATATTGTTTTTCTTTATAGCACTTATAATTGGTTCTCTTGTTATATTTTGTAGGTTCCTTTGCAGCAGATACCACAATTATAATCACTTCCCTTGTTAAACTGTAAACCACATTAAAGCAGAGACTATCTATCTTGTTTACTTCTGTATTCCCAGCACCTAACAGAGTTTCTGGCACAAAGTAGTTGCTCAATTGAATAAATATTGATGAATGAGTAAATGAAGGCCCAAACAGATGGCACCCTTAATGGGCTCACCTGGTTCTTTGCAAGGAGGAAATTCAGATACTTATAAAATTGGCTAGTTTGGGATAGCCCTGCTGACAGAGAAAGCAGATGGAAAGGCCCTGCAGGAGGCTCAGTAGGGCAAGGAGACCAGGCCAAAGAGCTGGGTTTCCACATAGTCACCCACAGCTGACTGAAGCACTTTCACTAGGGAAATGACGATGATAAGGGAAGAACAGGGTCAGATCTGAGCTCAGGTCTCTTGATTCTTCAACTAAAACTTATTTCACCAAACCACAATGCCTTTTTGGTTGGATTTCCAAAATTTTATTCTTGGTATTTTCATTTTCCTCTTTATAGCTCATATTGGAGAAAGAGCCACACACTTTTTGGCTATAAACACAATGGTACTGTTTTCCTGTGAGACAAATTGGATTGGGGGAATTAACAGTGCCCAGAGCCCTTTATTCCCTCTCTTCCTGCTGTGCTCCTCCTGTTGAATCACTGAGTTCCATACCATCAAGACTGATTTAACTCACTTCTGGAATTTATTTCCGCTATTTCAAAAACGACTTCTCAGAAGTGGTTATTTTTAACTCTGGATGCTGGAATGGATGAAGAAAGGAATGCTTAGGCACTGTCGGTGGGACTGTAAATTAGTAAAGCCTATAAGGAATACAGTGTGGAGATTCCTCAAAGAGACAAGTGTAGACCTACTATTTGATAGCCATCCCCCTGCTGGGTAGGTATATACCCAAAGAAAAAGAAGTTATTTTATCAAAAAGATAACTGAACTTGAATGTTTATTGCAACAGAAGTCACAATTGCAAAGATATAGAATCAATCTGAGTGCCCCTCAATATATGAGTGGATAAAGAAAATGTGGAATACATACACCACGGGTTCCTACTCAGCCATAGAAAGGAATGAAATAATGTCATTTACAACATTGAGGATGGAAATAGAGACCATCATCCTAAGTGAAGTATCTCAGGAATGAAAAACCAAGAACCGTATGTTCACACTAACAAGTGGGAACTAATACGTGTAGATGCATATACACAGGCAGCAAGCAATATAAAGGACATAAGCAACCAAGCAGGTCAGGAGAGTGGGTGTGGGATAAAGACTGACCTACTGGGGACAATGAACACCATTCTGGTGATGGGCATACCAAAAGTCCTGAATTAAGCATTACATAAGATATCTATGTAATAAAAACACTGCACTGTCTTAATTAATATTTTGAAGTTAAAAAGTGGCTATTTTTAATTGCATTACATCCTTTCTTTACTAATTTGCATAGATTTTAAATCTAGAAGGCAATGTAACAATTATAGAAATTTCATCTATAGATCTACTGAATAATCTCTGGGTATAAAACTGCATTTCTATAAAAAGCAACTCATCCATTGATAAGCTTTCTATAATACCTCCCTGGTGTTCTCAAAACAGGGCTGAGAGGACTATTTTTTAATACTCAGCCAGTACCATATGTTCCAAATATTAATTTACAAGGTGAGAACACTCCACTTTTCAAAATTAGTCAATTTAACATTGAGTTAAAATGATGAAAGTGCAATTTACTTAATCATACGTAGGATGTAATATATAAATTTATGATCTATACCTATTTACAACTCCTTTGTGAGGAGAGAATTTATATATTAGGCCAGAGCTTTTCAGGCTGTTTGGGCTTAGAGGGTACAGCAGGTGGAGGAGAGAGTTTTTTTTCTGCCACGTACAAGTAGTTGTTCCAGCGTTAATTAAATACATTTGGAAACAACTGCATCAGGTATGAATTTCATTTGCAGTACTTGAATTCAGTTCATAGCTTGTGGGGAACAGTCCCTTGCTCTGCAGTCTAATCCCATTTGCTTTCTTAGAGTGGTTCCACACATTTTGTGCCAGGGTCAGATTGGGAACCTTTGCTAGGGCTGAGACTTTTGGCCTCTCGTGTTCCATCTTCCCAAAGGTATCGTGAAGTCATTTTTATCTGAGTTTCTACCTACTCTCCTAACACTCTGAAAGTATGGTCCTGGTTTCTTTGTGAGTAACCACAAAACTCTGCCAATCTATCCTATGGCCCATTGGAAAAATTTAAAAAACAACAATACATGCTACAGTTTGTCATTTAGGATATATACATATCCTAAATAAAAAAATATGTATGTATATATTTTTTATTGCTGGGGATTCATTGAGGGTATTAGAAACCAGGTTACACTGATTGCATTTGTTAGGTAAAGTCCCTCTTACAGTCATGTCTTGCCCCCTAAGGTCATAAGGTGTGGCACACACCAAGCCCCCACCCTCTCTCTCCTTCCCTCTCTCTGCTCTTCCTTTCTCATTTAGGATATATTTTAAGTAGACAGGTAATGACTATATATAAAAATATATATACACACACTATTCTATGCTTTCTCTCCCCATATATTCTTTCCTTTGTTCCTTCCTTCCTTTGTTCCTTAGTTCCTTCCTTCTTTTTTATTTTTTTTTTTTTTTGAGATAGAATCTTACTCTGTCACCCTGGTAGAGTGCTGTAATGTCATAGCTCACAGCAACCTGAAACTCTTGGGCTCAGCAATCTTCTTTCCTCAGCTTCCTGAGTAGCTGGGACTATAGGCACCCTCCACAATGCCAAGGCTAATTTTTCTGTTTTTAGTAGAGACAGGTCTTGCTCTTGCTCAGGCTGCTCTTGAACTCCTGAACTCAATCAATCCTCCTACCTCAGCCTCCCAGAGTTCTAGGATTACAGGTATGAACCACCACACATGGCCCATATATTCTTTTTATATGTACTCTACAAATACTTTATTATTAAAGACTATTTAGCTAATAAGAGTTTCTTTTCACTTATGAAAACAAACAAGACATATGTGTATAGGAATTACTTAGTAATTATATAACACATGAATCAGATATAGATGTCATAAAAGTTAATTTCTGGTACTTCAAAAAGATTTTGATATTACCATGGTTTTGTTTTTAAAGAATGTTATATTGGAGCTGCGCCTGTGGCTCAAAGGAGTAGGGCACCTTCCCCATACGCTGGAGGTGGCGGGTTCAAACCCAGCCCTGGCCAAAAACCGCAAGCAAACAAACAAACAAACAATAAAGAATGTTATATTTTAGACATATATGCTAATATGTTTATAGAAAAAATTGGTGACTGGGAATTGCTTAAAAAATGATCTTGACTGGGAGGTAATGGTGAAACAACCTTATCCATGTAGGTAATAATCTTTATTCTTCTGCATATGTTTGAAATTTTCCTCATAAAAAATTCAGATATGTTTAAAATACTTATATTTCTGTCCTGCACCCCTGCACTCACAGGGCAATTTGGTGGAAATAAGATGCAGATTTCATGCTCATGGAGTGCTGCCAATGCTGTATCTCATGCAGCGTAGACGTGGGGCCCTCTTGCCCTAAGTTGTCAAACCTTCCAATCACTCAGTGGCTCTAAAGTGCATGCATTTATTTCCAGGAGTATTTAGCCCTTGTTTCTATTCATTTCCTCATCATTAAATCTCAATTGCAATGGCACAGGGTGCCACATGCTGAGAATCAGGTGAAACTTCCTATGAAAATAAATGTAGAAATTCCCAATTGTGTCTATCCTAATAAATGCAAAAAGAACAAGTAATTACCTATTTTCTTCTAGGAAATAAAGTCATTGACAGGGTTACAGCCCTGCTATCCAACCTGACTATAGATTATTTCGAGTACAAAGCAAAGCTATTTTAAAAAATTTTTTTTTTATTTTGGTCAGCTAACTCCACAAGAATTTGCGCACACTGCTCTTTCTGATGCTGTTTTATGGCATCTAATTATTCTTTCAGGGTCCTTACACCCTCTCACTCCTTCTCACTGACCGTATATCAGAAACTGAAAACATTTATAAAAATGCAGTTGAATATATATATTTTTTGGTCATGAAGATTTTACATTTGAAGATATGCTTACTAAAAGATATTTCATTTATAAAGGTTTAAATTTTCTCTAGTTTCTAAGGGGGCTTATTTTATATTTAGCATTATTAGAAAATCAGTTCTCCATGTGGAATTTTTCATGTAAAATGTCACAGGAACTGGGAATTGAGAAGAGGAAACTTTACACATTCTTTCACATCTTGAGTTTTTCACATGCTTTTTCTTTGCCTGAAATCCCTTCCCCATCTGTCCTTTGCCAGGTGGTGAATTTTTTGTCCATCCTTCATGGGCCAGCTCAGCTCAAGGTGTCTTTTCCCTGATGTCTTTATCAGTCTTTAAAGGATGCAGCAATGGCCTTTGCCTGCAGCCTGTCTCCACGATTGCTTTTACCACATTGTATTGTACTAGCTGTTTTTTTTTTTTGTTTTTTTTTTTGGGGGGGCATTTTTCCCAAAAAGCTCCTGGAAAGCAGATATTAGTAACGTTTATTAAATTGTTGGGTTGAATTGTACATTCAAAGAACTATTGAAATAACAGAGAGATTTCAAATAATAAATACAAAGAAAGTGTATTTTCCTATGTCTCTACCATGACATAGGAAATGTCATGATAGAGAAAAATAGTAAGTGAAAAAATTCCCTTTCCCCCAAAGTAATTGCTAAATATAACTTGTTTTCTTGGGAAGGATTAAATCACCTTGAAAATAACCATTGACAAGAACATTTGTCCTTCATTGTCACATCCAGTTGGAAAATAGCATATAATAGTTCACATTCAATATAAAACTTGGACTTTGTCAAAAGATAAGTTGATTTTCTTTTTTGCAACAAGATGCAAGTTACTTTAGTACTTCATAATAGAATAGAAAAATGATTCAGGTTCACAACATGAAAAATATGCTAGGGAAGAAAAAGATTTTACAGATAAACCACAGTCCTACACTAAGCCAAAGCCTCACGAGAAGCTATTACTGTGTAAAGAGTAATGTGCTCTCTGTATTGAATGCAGCACAGTTGATGAGTTCCAGTGGCATCATAAACAACAAAACCCAAGTTCAAATAATTCACATGAACATGCGATTGAATTTTTCAAGATGTGATTTAGTGTAGTGAATGGAACAACGATAAAGTATTTCAAATTTAACAGCTATTGAAAAGTTAGAAAAATTAGTGAGGAGTGAATATTAATACTGGGTAGTTTTCAAACATCTTTACATAGCAAGACTTCTCACTTGCTTAACAGTGAAAGAGAAAAGTATAACAGGCTCAGCAAGAGGACTAGTTATTGAGGAGCATATAGGGCAACATTTTATATTTTGAACGATAAAATAAATGATGTTGCTAAAAGCTGTAGCATGGATTTATTTATTTATTTATTTGAGACAAGGTCTCACTCTGTGGCCCTGGGTAGAGTGCTATGGTGTCATAGCTCATAGCAACCTGAAACTCTTGGGCTCAAGAAATCTTCTTGCCTCAGCTTCCCAAGTAGCTGGGACTACAGGTGCCTGCCACAACACCTGGCTAGTTTTTTTATTTTTAGTAGAGATGGGATCTCCAACTTCTGAGTTCAATCAACTCACCCAGTGCAGCCTCCCAAAGTGGTAGCATTACATGTGTGAGCCACCAAGCCAGCTGTATCTGCTTCTTCCCCCCCCCCCCAGCTCTGGCCTAAAGCTGAAAAAACAACAACAACAACAAAAAAAAACCCAACTATGAAGCTCAGCTAATAGGTAGGGCTCAACAGGACTCAAATCCCAAATTCAGAGATTCTCTTCTTTTTGTTAAAGTGTATCCAAATTGATTATACGTTACTCAGCATCAAGTTAAAGGATTAATTGGCTAAAAGGATTGATACATTTGCTGAATTGCGGACTTCTACCAAAGTATGAGCCCATGATGCTATGTCCCTGGCAATTGTTTGTGTGAATGACCTTTGGATTTTACATTGTTGAAATTTAGTATTATTTATGGGATGTGTCATAGACAGTGTTTTCTCTGGATATTCTAGCACAAAGGCAAAGAAATATTTGGGGGCATCGCCTGTGGCTCAATGAGTAGGGTGCTGGCCCCATATACTGAGGGTGGCAGGTTTGAACCTGGTCCTGGCCAAACTGCAAAAAAACCCCAAAACAGCCAGGTGTTGTGGCGGGCACCTGTGGTCCCAGCTACTCGGGAAGCTGAGGCAAGAGAATCACCTAAGCCCAACAGCGGGAATTTACTGTGAGCTGTGATGTCATGGCCCTCTACCAAGGGTGACAAAATTAAACTCTGTCTCTAAAAAATTTAAAAAAAAAAAAAAAGTTTGGTGGTACTGAGATGGAGATTGAATATCTATAGTTCTACAATATCAAGCACTTTCTAGTAACCCCTCAGGGCTTTGAATGGTGGTACATTCACATTTTTCATTGTCAGAAAAGCTATTGGATGTAGGTTTTTCTGATACTTGGTAGCTCTCAATTCTTGCCAATTTTCCTTGGAGCTTAGAATTAGAGTCTGTTTCCAAATTTAGCCAGCAGATGGAGCAATTTACTTTATTTTTACTTCATCTCAAATGAAAAGGCTTTATTTAAAAGACGGTATTTTTTATATGTACATATATGTACAAATATAGGTATATGTTTCAAAAATTCACATATATATGGAAAAAACACATTATACATAATTTATTTCCTTTTAGAAAAGAAACATCTTATTAGCTTTTTAGACCTTAAAGGAAGACATGACTATACCACTTGCTTTTCATAACTTTCTTTGTACAACTTGTAATCGATCACAAGTCCTGCAAGATGGGAGTAAAGCTGGTTCTGATGTGCTTATGGGATTCAGCAGTGCTTATCTATAATTTTGAAAGTCCTGTAATGACAAATTTTAAACTTCTGATTTGAGTAACTGACTCTAACAGAGCTTTCAAAGTGAAATTTATTTATGGATTCATTTGAGCTAATAGACTATCCATCCTATCTCTTGTCAGTAGAGGATGGTTTCTCATAGGAGAGAAGTAATAACTTCATAGAATTTTGGGATGTAATAGAATGTTATTGTCCTCTGGAGATCATACTTACCAACCAAAGGATAATAATTTTTATTGGAAGCCTGAAATAGTCTATAAATATTTCATTAAATTTTTAAAAATATGCAGTTATTAATTCTCCACCTTCTTTTTCGATTTCTGGCTATTCCACTGAGATGGATGAAGTGTTCCTGGGAACCTGGGGGAAAGGTGATTGTGTTCAATTTATCACCTGTAATATTTCCTTATGGGATTATCCGAATACATGTGGATTTTAGCAAGAATCTTCTCAGAAAATTTCATTATTATTTTAAATACTAGGCTTAGCATCTAAGTTCTTCCTTTATCATTCTCTCTCTCAACATGTTCCTGCTGATTCTCAACCCGCTTTGGGCAGCAGGGATAGTAGGGAGAGAAGACATTGCATTTTCTGGCTGTCTCAGTCGATTCAAAAGCATTTATGCGGCATCTGTCTGTTCAGGGCACTGGCATGGTGCTGAGTTGATTGAGTTAAAAAAGACACGGATGATGTCCTTGAGGCAGAGAAGCTGCCAATCGCTGACTCCAGGGAGAAGTATTTTTATTTCTTTGGTATGGGCAAATTGGCCATAGAGCATGTTATGCATAGGCTTACACAGGTAGGGGATGCCAAAACCATTCCCATCATCATCGAAAATAGACAAAAATTTCACTTTATATCAGGCTGTAAGGAAACACAGTTTAAATTTCTGAGAAATTAGAATTATAGAATACTTAAAAACAAAATATAGTTTTGACTTTCAGGTTGACATTGCAACTAATGAAATATTGCAAAATCGAAGTCCCTCGGGGCTCAATTTAATGGATAGAGAATAGAATTTGGAAAGGTAATGAAACAGATTCTCGCACAAAGGGTGCTTAGATTAACATCTGAATAAAACGTTGCTTTCACTAACCAGAACATCTTTCCTGTTTTTGAATCATGAAGAAGGACCTGGCTTTCTGCTTTTACTTTTCTTTGTCGTCATTTCTACGTATAATAGGTTATTTGTGCAACAGTCCGTGCGTAAACAATGAGGATGAGGATGTTTTAAGTATAACCCATTTACTTGAAGGAATTGTCCTATTCTAGGTTCTTTGGTTACAAGGACCAGGAACTCCCTCAAAAGGTTCAAGGGAAAAGGGGGTTACTTAAAAAAGAAAGGAGAATCTGATGGATTCTGTTCCTATAGGAACAATGGCCTGGTCTTGTAACAGATGTCAGAATGCTATGTCCTTTCTTTTGTTCTTTTGTAAGTTACTAGTGGTTCATAGTGAAAGAGGTCAGATGAGGTCGGCCAAAGCTGGATCCTGTAAGGCCCTGAGGTTGTGGTAAGGGATGATCCTGTGGCCATATGTGAGCAATATGACAAGGAGGAATAAAGCCCTCACTTGAACTGTGCTGCTTGGATTCTTTCCCCAAAATTTGACCCAAGTCATCGATTAGTTCATGGCTGGATCTTAAAATATTGATAGTAATATCTAATATTTGTCAAGTGCTTATAGTGTATCAGCTTCTGTCCTAAGCATGTTTCATGTCTAATCCTTATGACTATATAATATGGGTCAGTGTTGCCCCCATTTTCCAGGCTAACAAACTGAGGTCCTACTGAACAGTAAGACAGCTTATACAAACTGACAAAGGAGGCAGCATAAAGCCTGGTCCTGACTTCAGAGCCTGTGCCCCGGGCCACTATGTGGTGCGGGCTTCCAAGTGCTAGAGCTGGAGTTGGTTGTGTGGCAAGCCACAGAGTAGATTTCCTTTGACCACTTCTCCAATTGTTTCCTTCCCTCCACTCCCCAGAGATCCTTCCAGACTTCCTTGACATATTTACACACAGAAACTTGGTAATATAAAGTGTCACTTTGTATACTTAAAACATATTGACGTATCATCGTGTTTAATTATTTTTCCCCTCATTTAATGTATCTCAGGGATCCAGCTATACTGTTATGATGTTCGGATGGTTTCTAAACTTCTCACTGTTATGAACTGTGTTGCAGTGCAGACCTGTGTGTGTGTGTCCATTTATACATGTATTTCTATTATGTACTATGGGATAGAAATGGCTCAGTAATTGGCTACGCACTTTTAATATTTTAATAGTTATTATCACTTTGCTTCTCATGTTTTTGACATTGTTTATTATCAAACTTCTTAATTGTGGTGTGATGACTAAATAATTGAATCTCGATATTGTTTTTGTTTTTTTGAGACAAAGTCTCACTATGTCGCCCTTAGTAGAGTGCTTTGATGTCACAGCTCACAGCAACCTCAACCTCTTGGGGTCAAACAATCCTCTTGCCTCAGCCTCCCAAGTAGCTGGGACTACAGGTGCCCACCACACACCCAGCTATTTTTTAGAGACTGGGTCTTGCTCTGGGTCTTGAACTCGTAAACTCTGGCAGTCCACCTGCCTTGGCCTCCCAAGTGTGGGATTACAGGTGTGAGGCACCGTTCCCGGCCACAATACTGTTTTAATTTACATTTCTCTAGCTACATGTGAGGTTTATCACTTGTCATATATTTGTTGGTCAGTGATAATGTCTCTGGCTATATATTTTGCCCACTTTGAGTTCTTTTTAGAAATTTTTCAAATAGTCTTACAATGATCTTCCAAAGAATTTGTAATACATATACAATCTTATTACTTTTGAAACTTGTATGCTGGAAAGGAATCGGAGTGTTACTTGTGAGTCTGTCTAGTCCAGTTATTCTAAACAGGATGGGCATGGGTAAGTGGTAGTGGGTTTATCTAAATCATTTGTGAAGTTTTTTCCCATTGCACCCTTCCTGTCTTCTGAAAGAATTCTGGTATGGAAATCATGTTACAATAGCTATGAGAGCGGGGAGTAAGCACCTGCATGGTTTGGAAAACTACTGTCCTAGATTATTTTGATGGATAACCCTCCCTGCACTTTCCAAAGCACATTACTGTTGAAGACAAAACTAGGATTTAATGCAAACGACCCTGACAGTTTTAGTCCAGCTTTTTCTGATTACGCTAAGCTATTTTGCTTTGCCCAGACAATCCATTTTAATGCACTCTCCATAATCCTTATTAGTTCCACATAGAAACTATCTTCTTCAATTTACTTAAACTCTGCTCTGGGAGCTCCCCTGCTTTCTTCTTCTTTTTTAAAAAACAAATGAACAAATTAACGAACAGGCAACATCACAAACAAGCTTGAAAAAATGGGCAGAGATAACCAACTGCATACTAAAAATTCATTTTCCCATTTCATGCCACGGGGGTATTGCTAGGATTCAGCTCTCAACTGGGTGCTGCATTTCTTAGACTCTTTTACATCCAGGTGTGGCCATGTACTAATTGGTCATCACCTGCCGATGAAGCAACCACCCTCTTCCCTGAGACTAATCAGGCAAGACGTGGTTGTCGGTCAGAAGAACTATTCAATCACAGTTAAGGTGCCTAGTTCAAACAACTCTGCTAAAATAGAGAGTTTTTCTGACTAATAAAATTCTGCCTTATTGAATGTTTGAATGCAATATATATGTTTATATAAATATATGTATTTATAAATATATGTTTATTTATATTTATATTTCACTGTGGAGGCAGAAGGACAAAGAAACGTGCTGAGAGAGGATCCTGTGGTTGGAGACAAAGTTTTGAATGTAGAGGAAGCCGGTCAGTTGTGAGAGAAGCAGAAACAAGGGCCAGGAGGACCGAGGCATCGTAGCATATGTTCTGCTGCCTTTGCTGCTGAGCAGAAGCAGGATCATTTAAGCCTGGACACGTGTGGAGCATTTCAATTTATGAGCTGCGTGCTGTCCTCTGCGAGGCTCCGCTGAATGCTAGGCAGGGTTTCTGTGCGATTCCTGTTTCCATGCTTCCATATGTTTCCTTACAACAACTTCATTCTTCTTGAGGTAGCTTGAGTGATTCGCTGCCACCCAAGCTTGCAGAGCCTGACATGTTTGTCCTTCTAAGTTTCTGTTAGCATGAATTTGTAATACCATTAAACAGAAAAAATATTAATTTAGAAAAAGTAAAGTATTGCTTTGTTGATAGGTTTTAGAAATACTTTATGATTTAAATGATGTGTGCTTATTCTTTAATCCTTTCTACATTTATTATTTACTATTGGCTAGATTGTTATTAAGAGAACAGAAAAGACACTGGGAATAAGATTAGGTTTGAGTCATTCCATTTCCAAGTTCAGTCATTCTCCCAATACCCTTCTCTATTATGCCCACACTCGATTTGGAGTCATCCACACATACTGTATATACTCGAGTATAAGCCGAGTTTTTTCGGCACAAAATTTGTGCCGAGTTTGGGTTTTTCGGCACAAATTTTGTGCCGGAGAAACTCGGCTTATACTCGAGTATATACGGTATGTCTATATTTTTCTTAGGTTGGGTTTTCCAGAAGCAGCACCTATGAGGCGCTCTCCTGGATTTCCCTGCTTTGTATTAGCCCTGTCTTATAGCTCCTACCCTCTTTCAGTGCATATTCATTACTTCCTTCCTTTAGCCACAGTTGTGCTGAGCTTGGACTCTAGCTATTCATCTTGGGGAGAAAGGAAAGATGAGCAGATCTTGAGGAGGGCGTGTGTTGTCTTGTATAGCATCTGCCCAAGTCGAGGTCTCTGCATAGTCTTTTGGGCAGTGTAGCATCATCTACCATCCTCTAACAAAGGGGAATGTGTCGCTACTGCAAGTCTTCAGAGTCTCATTCCTTCCCTGATGATGTAGGAGTCTTATAGGGGCTGTACATTCAGGCTTATCTCAACATCTCTACTCTTACAGTTAGGATCGAGGCCTGGTCTTCAGCATGGTCTGTCCTATGGCTGAAAGAGAGGAAGATCTCTGCAAACACTGCCCTGGGAGCCTTCTGATTTTCGCATTTTGCCTTAAGTGGTTTACTTGGTTGAATTGAGCTTGTCATTTTCTTTCTTCAGTGCATCAATAACACTTAGCAACAACCAAACAGATCCCCTAGTTCTTACAATTACTGTTTCTTCCATATTTCACAAATGCCAAAGGTATCACAAAACCTATCGCATTCCATCAAGCTGCCATCCACTCCAAGTCACCACAGGTAATTGCTATGCTGTGGCATGCCAGAGGCTTTCAATTCTCACTTAACACTAGAGAGGAAGCCCTTCTTGCCATCTGGCTGGAGAGTGATCCAACTTCAGAACTACATCCCAGCCACTGTTAGCTTCTCTTTCTCTGATGAACCATTAAATTTTGGTAGGCTGTGAGGTGAGCAGATAGTGAGAAATTAGAACCAGCTTGGTCTTCAAAGGAAGATAAGAAGTAGAGTGGTAGATAGAAGGGAGATAAAGAGTAGGGCTTAGAACTAGAACTAATTAGAATTATTAGTAGAGAGAGCAACCAATAGAGAAGAGAGGGCGGGGCTCTGTGCCCGTAGCACAGAGGTCATGGCACCAGGCACATACACCAAGTGGCAGGCTCAAACCCAGCACAGGCCAGCTAAACAACTGCAACAACAACAACAAAAATAGCCAGGCGTTGTGGTGAGCGCCTGTAGTCCCAGCTACTTGGGAGGCTGAGGCAAGAGAATCACTTAAGCCCAAGAGTGGGAGGTTGCTGTGAGCTGTGACATCACAGTACTCTACTGAGGGCGACATAGACTCTGTCTCTAAAAAAAAAAAGTGAAGAGAGGCGAGGAGGCAAGGGCCTCACGTAGCTGGAATCAAAATTGTTTGGATTGCTTTGTCTCCTGAGATGAGAGGGATGAAAAGAATGAAATATAGCTAAGTTTGTCAGTGATAATGATATAAGTGATAATAGCTAATATTTATCGAGTCCTTATTGTATGCTGGGCTCAGTTTTACATGCATGAGGGGCAGAAATTAGTTTTCATTTAATAACATAGAAGATGGTTTTCAAAAGTTTTCTACGAGCTCTTGAACATAATTCAGTACATTAAAATGGGAGAAAATAAGTCAAGTGTTTAAAACCTAATTTTCTTGCTATTAAGCCCCATTTCCTTCTGTGCTTTTCTTAAAAGAGTTAGGATTTATAGTTTTCCTTTTTTTATATCCCCAAATTAGAAAATGCCACTCTCACAAAGATCCTTTTGCTTCAATCTTTTCTACCTACTACTATCTCTTTTCTTTTAATTTAATAGGCAGGCCTAAAAATAAAAATTGTCTTGTGTATGGCACATGATGGAATGTGAATGAGGAGACGAAAAAGAAAAACATTTCTTTTTCACAAGGCATCTCGACTTGATGGCCCAGCAGGCAGAGATTTATTGTGGTAGTTGCTGCGGAGATCTTAAAAAAGGTGAGGCTTTGCCCTAAGCAAAAGGGGCAAAGTTAACAAGAAGCTATATAGTGTCTTAACACCGCAAATAAAAGTGGAAATGTGCAAGAGAAAATGTAATGGGACGTGTGTAGTTTGAGAGGTCTTTGGAGTATTGTGTCATGAAGGGGAGGAAGCACTGCATTCTTATTCCCTGTATCTCTGTGTAGCTCCTTTTAACTAACGCCTATGAGAAGCTCCCTGCAATATATTCATGGAGGAATGTATAATCTCATGATTGTTGAATTACTGCAACTATGAAACTTCCTTAACTAACTTAAGCAGAGATTTGGAGTTGTTACATGGCTTTGCTCTCAATCTTACCCAACAATATTATTCAGATGTTCCCGATTTTGAAAGCTAGAAGCTTATAAACTTTCATTGTGTAAGTTATTATTATTATTATTTTTTAATAGAGAGCAATGGTGACCATTTTTGGCTCATTGATAAGAGGCAGCCTACCACTGGTGGGGAGCCTATACCCTTCTGATTTCATGATTGTTCTTTTTTAAGCACCAAAGGAAGCAAGAAAAGCTGTACTTTTGGTGCTGCATCTTTTTAATAAAAGATTTTGTTCTGTAAAATTTGGATTCAGTCCAAAGACCACACTTAAGGACCTAGAAGACCACAAGTTTCCTTAAGGCTGCAGGTTCCCTATGCTTGGTAGGTCCTTCAATTTAGGATAATTGAATTTATTTCCAGTTACTTTAAATAATAACTTAATAAAATAGAACCAATGGCGTACTCATTCTCTTATTAAAATCATTAATAATTTTCAAAATTAGTTCACATTTTATACTAAACTCTTACCATAACTTAATATAAAGCCAGATAATTTTGAACCATGTCTGTAGAGGGTCAGTTACTGGATACATTCTTTTAAAGTTGTATCTAGGGATAGACTTAGAAGTAAGGTTTCAGTTTACTTCCTTTTGTTTAGTTGATAGATGAAAGAGTTGTTGCAAACAGTTGTATAAGAGAAATAATTTAACATGGTTTGAAATTGTGTTCTCAAATCTGTTGATTAACAGAACTAGAACATGGGCTTTTTGCTAGAAAAAAACATGCAAATCTGCTGCTAGGCATTTTTCTTTAAAACAAGAATACAAAACAAAACAAAAACAAAAACCAAAACCAGGAATACTTACTAAAAGTCAAAAGACCATTAAAAATAGTAGTTCACTTTTAGACAATCATTTCATGTCAATCAACTGGGATCTTATTTACCTATAAGCTTTTAAAATTAACTTAGGCTATTTTCATTTAATTTAATGGTTTGCATTAAATATATGTATTAATGTATATAGGGAAACTTTTAAGGAGATAAATGATTGGGGCATGCATTAGTCAATATTATCTTGGTTGTAAATGGCAAAAAACTACTTAAAAACAGGATCTAGTTTAAGTGATCCTGGAATTATGGTGGCAGTGAAGGCATTGTTGTGAATATCTACAAATCCTTACATAAAAGTAGATAGAAGAGCTAAGCAGCAAAACTGAAAACCTATTAGCAATATTAGCACAAAACTAGGAGACGAGCTATCCCTACTAACACCAAAGATAGTATGAGATGTGAGGACAAACCATTTGACCTAAGACCAGCACAGCGTCAATACCTATTTGGGAGAAAGCAGAAGAAAGCAACACAGCATCTGGCAGTGGAGAACAGAGCTGAGAGTCCCCAGGAATTCCCTGTAATGTGAGCAGGCCAATTTGAGAACTACAGTAAATACTGAGAAGGTTTTTTCCAATCCAGTATTGGATGAGTGCAAGTGATTCACGGTATATGCGGAAGGATGTGGAACAAGTTTATCCCTAGATTCCCCTTTGACACCGACTTGCAAGAATTCTCTTCCAGGACAGAACCCTACTCTAAGAAGAAACTGCTTGGAATAGAATAAAAACAGGACAAGAAGGATAGAGACAATACAAGTAATGGGAAGGTCTAGAAAAAAAGGGAAGGAGGAGAACAGAGAGCTAGGAAGTAGGAGAAAGCAAGCCACCACATTTTTGGACACCACCACAGAAGAACAGAGAAGGGGCTTCTCCAAAGTTAGAAAAGCTATCCTGAACATTTCATCCTTCTGAAATTGTAGAAAAATTAATTTCATATTAAAAGTCATAACCAAAAATTTGATGTGAAATTTCATGCGAAGTTATTACAAAAAAGAATAATGAATGGAATAACATTTCTGCAAATACAAAAAACACATCAGAATGATATAATCAGAGAATAGAGGAAAACTGTAACTATTTTAGAATACAATGTCAAGAAAAAGGAATAAGACGTGAATGAATTAAAAAAAATCACAGTTAGAAAAACTCAAATATGAATGAGGTGATATGGTGACAGCACTTATGTAAAAATTGGAAGTGAATTTTTTTCCAGAAGTGAAGTTTAAATTAGAAGTGACACAAAAGCACATAAACACAGCAAATAGTGCCTTAAGAAAAAGAGGCATAAAAGAGAAACATTTAAAAACGCTAATAAAAATAAAGAGATAAAATTATAAATATTGAAAATGGAGAAAGATCTGACATACAAATCAAGGGAGCCTTAAGTAAACTAAAACAAGGGAACTAAATGATTATTAAGAACTATAATTATAGGAAATTCTCTTGAAGTAAAAAAGTTAAACAAGATTTGATACAACATTCTGAAAGAATAACAGTTATCCCTGAGAATATTTACCCCAAATGACAAATATAAAGACTTATTCTAATAAAATTACTGGTCTTTAAAGGAAAAAGAAAAGACAATCCTTCGTGCTTCCAGGTAAAGATAGCAAATGGCTGATAAGGGACACAATTAGATTACCATCACACCTTTGAACAGTATTGCTTTCTTTATGCCAGAGAAAGTGGAATAACATATTTTAGATACCCAAAGAAAGATAAATGTAAACTAATCTATTAAATGCAGAGAAATTGACTTTTGGGTATAAAACGTGTGAATTATTATTAAGAGAGGAAAAGAGAAGAAACATGGAAGATTTTATGAATCCTTAAAGATTTTCCTAGAGAACAAACTTCAGAAACTAAAGGGACTAGGGAGATATTGACATAGGATTGATGGTGGAGGATTAAACATGTGGCTTACTTGTGGAACTAATACTAAATGAGTGTGAAGAGGAGAGAGTACAGCATGTACTGGGTGTATGCTTTTACACTGTAGGCGTATTCCACCTGTAAAGGTGACTAGAAGATTTTACCACCACACTTGGCTCTGAAAATTGTTTTTAATTAGTCTTAGCAATTATTGGTGGTAGTGGTATTATTATTTTCAGACTATTGTAAATATTCGGGATAAAGTAAATGAATAATTATGGGATATTCTAATTCTGTTATGTCCAGTGTCCTTCAGAGCCAGGATATTCTGTGTGGAAGAGGGCACATAGTTATAATCCAGAAAAAATTGAGCTGAAAAACCAAAAACATGAATAACTTTGTAGCCTTGAATTTGAATCGGAAGTATTAGCATGAACTCATGGAGATGGGGAGTAATACTGCCACATGATAAAGTCTAGAACAAGAATGAGTTCAGTTGTGATGCACTGAAGGTGTGGTCTTGAAACCAGAGTGTCTTTGAAGAAATGGCTGCTTCCAAGGTAATTCATGAGCGTCAATAGCTGCTTATATCATAATAGAAAGAGAAAACCAAATACCATGTTTCATTTGTCAGAAAAACCACACCACCTACAGTTTTGCTAAGGGGACCCTGAGACTGATCAAGTCTCCAGACCAG
This sequence comes from Loris lydekkerianus, assembly GCA_963574355.1. NCBI lineage: Eukaryota > Metazoa > Chordata > Mammalia > Primates > Lorisidae > Loris > Loris lydekkerianus. Next base: position 23,756 of record CAUYPK010080562.1, read on the forward strand.
CTGCCAATTTGCTGGAAATTAGAAATATAGGGCAGAAAATGAAGAGTTTAGAGGAATGTGCTGAACTGCATCATGCATGTGTAATCATCAGGCGCCAGACTGGGAGGCTAGATGGACCAGACACCTTGAGTTCTTCACAGATCAATTGTAAAGAAAAAAGTGGGTAGGAACAATATATAGATTAAAGAAACAAAAATAAAATTTATTGGATGTGAATTGACTATAGTGGCTTGGGATGCACATTTGGCTGGCAAAACTACAGTGAATCATGAGGAAGTGCGTGTATAAAACTCAGGATAATGATTACTTCTTTGTAGTAAGAGGAGGAAGTGTTTGAGATAGGAAGTGTTTGAGACATAGAGGGGCTCCTTGGGATAAGTGAAAAAATTTTACTTTTTGATTTAGATTATGATTTCAAGAGTGGCATTTTGTGTGTCTTCAGTATCTATGTTCTATTTTATAATAAAGATTACAATTTCTGGTTGAGTTTAGGAAGGTGGTATGATTCCCAGTATTGGTCCATTTCTAATACATTTTCAAATTTTTGGAATTAGAAATTTTGAATAAACTTATATCAAGAATTGAAATTGCATCAATAATACAAAATCTTCCAAAAAGAAAAAGCCCTGGACTGGATGGTTTCACACTGGAATTCTACCAAATCTTCAAAGGAACTAGCATCTATATTAGATAACCTATTCCAAAACATAGAGAAGGAAGGAAGTCTCCCCAACATGTTCTATGAAGCAAATATTATCCTGATTCTAAAACCAGGAAAGGACCCAACAAAAAACAAAACTATAGGCCAATATCATTAATGAATATCTATCCAAAAATATTCAATAAGTTCCCAGTGACAGAATATAGCAACACATTAAAAAAATTATACATCATGATCAAGTGGGTTTTATCCCAGGGATTCAAGGTTGGTTCAACATACATAAATCTATAAATGCAATTCACCACGTAAATAAAATAAAAAACAAAGACCGTATGATTCTTTCAATTGATTCAGAAAAGGCTTTTGACAAAATCTAGCATCCTTTTCTGACAAGAACACTTAAGAAAACAGGCATAGGTGGGACATTCCTTAAACTGAGAGGCTATCTGGAACAAACCCACAGCCAATATCATATTGAATGGAACAAAACCGAAAGCGTTTCCACTTAGAACTGGAAGTCGACAAGGTTGCCACTATTGCCATTGCTATTCAGCCCAGGGCCCAAAGTCCTAGCCATTGCAACCAGGCAAAAGAAGGAGATCAAAGGTATTTAAATGAAGACAGAGGAGGTCAAACTCTCACTTTTTGCAGATGACATGATCTTAAACCTGAAAAACCCCAGGGACTTAACTACAAAGCTCTTAGAAGTAGTCAAGGAATATAGTAATGCCTCGGAATACAAAATCAATGTCCACAAATCAGTAGCCTTTACATATGCCAATAACAGTCAAACTGAGAATAAAATCAAAGACACAATATCTTTTATAGTAGCTCCAAAGAAAATGAAATACCTGGGAATATATTTAACAAAGAATGTGAAGGATCCTTTAAGAGAACTCCTTATAAAGAGAGCTATGAAACTCTGAGAAAACACATAGCAGACGACGTTGACAAATGGGAGAGCATACCATGCTCATGGCTGGGAAGAATCAACATTGTTGAAATGTTCATACTACCCATAGTAATCTATACATTTAATGCAACCCTCATCACAACACCAACAGCATACTTTGAAGAACTTGAAAAGATACTACTGCATTTCATATGGAACCAGAAAAAACTCTGAATAGACAATACATTTTTTAGTAATAAAAACAAATCTGGAGGCATTAATTACATTACCAGACTTCAGTCATAGTACAAGTAATAGTGATCAAAACAGCAGAATGCTGGCACAAAAATAGAGATACAGGTCTATGGAATAGAATAGAGAACCTAGAGATGACACATGTCACATGTCACCATCTCACCATCTCATCTTCAATAAATCAAACAAAAGCATGTGCTGAAAAGAATTTCTATTTCATGAATGGTGCTTAGAGAACTGGTTAGCCACATGTAGAAGATTGAAATTGGACCCACACCTGTCACCACTGACAAAAATTGACTCTTGCTGGATAAAAGATTTAAATTTAAAACACAAAACAATAAAAATTCTAGAAGACAGTATAGGGAAAGTGCTTTACAAAACTGGCCTGGAAAGAGATTTAATGAAGAAGACCCCTTTGGCAATTGAAGCAATACCAAAAAACAAATAAATGGGACATGATCAAGCTAAAAAGCTTCTGTACAGCTAAGGGTACCTCAACTAAAGCAAACATACAGCCTTCAGAATGAGAGAAGATGTTTACATGCTATGAATCTGACAAAGGTCTGATAACTAGAACCTACAGAGAACTCAAATCAATCAATGAGAAAAGAGCAAAAAACCCCATTTACAAGCGGACAAGAGACTCTAACAGAAACTTCTCTGAAGATGACAGATGCATGGCTAGCAAACACATTAAAAAATGCTCATTTTGTCCCTAATTATCAGAATAACGTAAATTAAAATCACTAAGAGATATCACCTAACACAAAAAAGTCCAGAATCTGCAGATGCTGGTATGTATATGGAAAAAAGGAACTCTTTTGCAATGCTGGTGGGATTGCAAACTAATACAACCTCCATGAAAAGAAGTATGGAGAATTGTCAGAGAACTAAAAGCGGACCTTTCTATTGATCCTGTAATCTCATTACTAATTATCCAGAAGAACAAAAATCATTTTACCAGAGGATGTTTGCATCGGAATGTTTATTGCATCTCAATTGACCGTTGCCAAGTCGTGGAAGAAACCCAAGTGCTCACCAACCCATGAATGGGGTACTATTCAGCCATAAGAAAAGGTAGAGACTTTAGACCTTTGGTGTTTACCTGGACAGAGTTGTCGCACATTCTTCTTAGTAAAATTACCTCAAGAATGTGACAAAAAGTATCCAATATGCTCAATATTAATTGAAACCAATACATAAACAACTATGCACCCATACCAAAGAAAACACACAATTATAGTCTGGTAAGGGGGAGGGGAGAGAGGAAGGAGTGGAGTGGGTAAAAGGAGAGAGTTTGGCTGGATCTCACCTAATGTGCCCCATGTGAAGGTGTTCATTTAGCATGCCCCCTGGATGAAGGGCTCACCTACAACTTGAACTTTACATTAGAATTGGAAACAATGTAACCTAAACATTGTTATTGTTAACATTCATATTAATCTGAAATAAAATTTAAAAACAAGAAAGAGTAACATAAGCTAAAATAAAAAAAGATTAAAATTTAGGCAAAATGGGACTTTTTTGAAGAGGGCTTCTCACATAAGCAGAACTTCCAAGTATAGGCAACAGGCATTGCAAGATCCAAGTGTCCAGAGGATCACCCTAGTCTTTGCCAAACTCTCCTCATTGCTTGGCTCTGTCCACAGCCCCTCCCTCTTTATCTTCACTTTTTGTCCCACTTTGTGTGGTCGGTGGTGGGGCCCTGAGAGCCCCAAGTTTATGTGATGTTTAAAGGAGGCAGCCCCAAAGAAGCCATAGATTCATTTAGCCCCTTTTATGCTCCTGGACGAGAGTGGACAAGTAGGAGAGTGGAAACGAGAAAAAGTTAGAAGTATTGACAGAAGTGACAAAAGCCTAGGTGCTATAACATAAAACAATTGAGTCAAATGTGGAAAAGCATTAGAAATGAAGAGTAGATTTACATCATTCAGTATGATGTTAGTGGTGGATTTGTCATAGATGGCTTCAATCAGCTTAAGAAATATACCTCTAATGCCTATTTTCTTAAGTGTTCTTGTTAGAAAAGGATGCTGAATTTTGTCAAATGCTTTTTTTACATCTATTGAGAGGATCACATGGTGTTTATTTTTGCTTCTATTGATACGGTGTATTACATTTGTGGATTTGCATATGTTAAACCAACCTTATATCCCTTGGATAAAGTCTACTTGATCATGATGTATAATTTGTTAATTAGTAGCTGCAATCTATTAGCTAAGATTTTGTTATTTTTGTGTTGTGTGACCGGAGACGTGAACGAACAGCAGCTTTGCCGTGGGTGTAAACTCGCTCCTGTAATTATTAAGTCAAGAAACAGACTACACGAAATGAGATGGCATGTAGCAAAATTCTTTATTCAGGGTTTTGATTTTATACTTTTCTACTCATGTACACACTTAATCTATCATCTGTTAGTTCCATCATTATATTATTTTACCTATCTGAAATTAACTTGAAAGAAAATATTTTCTTATCATATCAATATAATCACTTTTGTAGTAAACCTCTTCTTCTAAACACTGACTAATCTCTGGGAAGGTATCTAAATAAAGATCACAAAGAAGAAAGTAGCCATAGGGGAACAGTTAATAGAAGAATATCTTCAAGTGTTCACTCAGTTTACTCAGTATGAAGTAACGACTGTGTCTTTTCCTCAGGGCAGAGCACCTATAGACCTCGGACAATATGTTGTTAACATACGTCAACCCTCTGGCCCATATCTCTGAGGAAGGGTGGCATGCCCTTTGATCTCAGGCTTCACAGGGTGCACAGCTTCAGAGAATGGACTTGTGGAATTTTTAACTCCAGGAAAGCCAACAACTCTGTGTGTGTCCCAGGGGGGCCTAAGTTCCTTAAGCCTCTGGAAGAAAAGCAAGTCATTTTAAACTCACACTGAGTTCACTTTGTGTGCTTGATGTAGGATATGTTTATTTCTAAATATTATTCTACATTTTTGCATTAATATTCATTAGTGAAACTGGTCTGTAGTTCTCCTTTTTAGTTAGGTCCTTTCCTATTTTTGGAATCAAGGTGATGTTTGCTTCATAGAACATGTTAAGGAAGGTTCCTTCCTTCTCAATGTTTTGGAATAGGTTCTGCAGTATAGGTACAAGCTCATCTTTTTATTTTTCTTATTATTTTATTTTATTTTTATTAAATCATAGCTGTGTACATTAATGCAATCATGGGGTACAATGTGCTGGTTTTATATATAAGTTGAAATATTTTCATCCAACTGGTTAACATAGCCTTCAGGGCATTTTCTTAGTTATTGTATTAAGACATTTATATTCTACACCTAGTAAATTTCACATGTACCCTTGTAAGATGCAGGTGTGGTCCCACCAATTATCCTCCCTCCACCCATCCGTCCCCCTCCCCTCCCCTCCCTGTTCTCTTTCCCCTACTTCTTGTGCTATAATTAGGTTGTAGCTGTCATAAGAAAGCTATAGATTGGTTTCACAGTAGGGCTGAGTACACTTACACTTTTTCCTACCTTCTTGAGATACTTTGCTAAAAAGAATATGTTCCAGCTTTATTTATGTAAACATGAAAGAGGTAAAGTCTCCATCTTTCTTTAAGGCTACATAATATTCCATGGTGTACATATACCACAATTTATTAATCCGTTCATGGATCAATGGGCACTTGGGCTTTTTCCATGACTTAGCAATTATGAATTGGGCTGCAATAAACAGTCTGGTACATATATCTTTGTTACAATGTGATTTTTGGTCTTTTGGATATATACTTAGTAGAGGAATTGTAGAATCGAATGGCAGGTCTATTTTTAGATCTCTAAGTGTTCTCCAAACATCTTTCCAAAAGGAATGTATTAGTTTGCATACCACCAGCAGTGTAGAAGTGTCCCCTTTTTTCCACATCCATGCCAACATCTCTGGTCTTGGGATTTTGTGATATGGGCTAATCTTATTGGAGTTAGATGATATCTCAAAGTAGTTTTGATTTACATTTCTCTGAAGATTAAGGATGATGAGCATTTTTTCATATGTCTGTAGGCCATGCACCTGTTTTCTTCAGAGAAGTTTCTCTTCAAGTCCTTTGCCCAGCCTGAGATGGGATCACTTGCTCTTTTCTTTCTTATACGTTTGAGTTCTCTGTGGATTCTGGTTATTAAACCTTTGTTGGAGTTATAACCTGCAGATATCTTCTCCCATTCTGAGGGCTGTCTGCTTGCTTTACCTACTGTGTTTTTGGCCGTGTAGAAGCTTTTTAGTTTGATCAGGTCCCAGTAATGTATTTCTGATGCTGCTTCAAATTGCCTGGGGATCCTCCTCATAAAATATTCTCCCAGGCTGATTTCTCCAAGAGTTTTCCCAGCACATTCTTCTAGTATTTGTATAGTTTTTTGTCTTAAGTTAAATCTTTAATCCAGTGAGAGTCTATCTTAGTTAATGGTGAAAGGTATGGGTCTAGTTTCAGTCTTCTACAGGTCGCCAGCCAGTTCACCCAGCACCATTTGTTAAATAGGGAATTTTTCCCCATTGAATGTTTTTAATTGACTTGTCAAAGATCAAATAATGGTAAGTAGCTGGGCTCATCTCTTAGTTCTCTATTCTGTTCCATACATCTACCTCTCTGCGTTTGTGCCTGTACCATGCTGTTTTGATCACTATTGATTTGTAGTATAGTCTGAGGTTCGGTACCATAATTTCTCCTGCTTTGTTTTTATTTATGAGTAATGTCTTGGTTATTCGAGCTTTTTTCTTATTCCATATAAAATAAAGTATTATTTTTTCAAGATCTTTAAAGTCTATGACCCAGCTATCATTCAGCATAAGGTTATTTAACTTCCATGTTTTTGTATGAGTATGCAGATTCCTGTTGTCACTGAGTTCCAGTTTTACTTTATGATTGTCTGAGAAGATGCAAGGGATAATTTCTATTCTTTTAAATTTGCTGAGGTCAGACATATGACGTAAGATGTGACCAATTTTGGAGTATTTTCTGTGGGCTGATGAGAAGAATGTGTATTCAGTTTTGTTAGGATGAAATGTTCTGTAGATATCTGTTACCTCCAAATATTGAAAGGTTAAGTTTGGGTCTAAAATTTCTTTGCTTAGCTTCTTATTGGAGGATCTATCCAATACTGCCAAAGGAGTGTTAAGATCTTTGGCTATTATGGAGCTGGAGAAAATCAAGTTGCTCATGTCTGTTAGAGTCTGTCTTGTAAGTTGAGGTGCATTCTGGTTGGGTGCATAAATATTAATAATTGAAATCTCATCATGTAGATTGTCACCCTTAACAAATATAACCATCCTTATTTTTTCTTACTTTTGTTGGTTTAAAGCCTATTGTAGCTGCAATTAAAATTGCAACACCTGCTTTTTTCTGACTTCCATTTGCCTGAAATATAGATGACCATTCCTTCACCCTGAGTCTATATTTATCTTTTAAGGTAAAATGAGACTCTTGTATGCCACAGATATCTGGTCTGAGTTTTTGTTTTCAGTCAGCCAATCTGTGCCTGTTTAGAGGACAATTTAAGCCATTCAAATTAATTGAGAATATTGATAAGCCTGGTAGAATTTTGGGTATCAAGTTTTTCAAAAGTCCAGAGGATATTTTTAATCCTTTCACCCCTGTGGAAGCTGGAATTTGATCAAATGTTTCTGAGTCAGTTTACTTCTGTGGTAGAGGATTGTGCTGGTCATTATGGAGGATAGGTCTGAGAATATCCTGGAGAGCTGGTTTATGGCAAATTTCTTCACCATGTGAATGTCATTTAAGTATATAATTTCTCCATCATAAATGAAACTCAGTTTCACTGGATACAGGATCCTGGGTTGAAAGTTATTTTGTTTTAGGAGATAAAAAGTTGATGACCACCCTCTTCCAGCTTGAAAGGTTTCAGCAGAGAGAGGTGTAGTCATTCTAATATCCTTCCCCTTGTGGGTTATGGTTTTCCCAGATCTGGCTGCTTTCAGAATTTTCTCCATATTAACTTTAGTGAAGTTAATTATGATGTGCCTGGGAGTTGTCTTATTTGGATTGAGTAGTGCTGGTGTTCTGAAACTGTCTGCTATCTGCATTTCAGAATCTCTTGGCATGTGTGGAAAGTTCTTCATAATCTCATGAAGAAGAGTCTCTGTGCCTTGAGAAGCCACTTCGCTGCCTTCAGGTAGCAAATATTAGTTTTCTTTGAATTATCTCAGAGCTGAGAGAATGATCCATTTTTGTTCTCCATTTCCCTTCTTCTTTGACACTTTTGGAGCATTGAAAAGCTTTGTCTTAAATGTCAGAAATCCTTTCTTCTTTCTTGCTCCATTCTGTTAGAGAGGGATTCTACTATTTTTCTCGGATCTTTGAGGGCTGCCAGTTCTTGTCTCCATGTGTCAAAATCTTTGGTGATTTTATCTTTGAATTCATTGAATTCTTGAGACAACTTTTGAAATGCTCCTTGAATTTTGAATTCCAACTTTACCTCCATTCTATTAATCTTTTTTTGCAATCCAAATTCTGAATTCAATTTCTGACATCTCAGCCATTTGTTTATGAATGGGATCTTCAGTTGTGTCTGCCCATATCATTCCTGGGGGGAGTTGATCTACTCTGGTTATTCATGTTACTGGAGTTTTTCCACTGATTCTGCCCCATGATTATTTTACACCATTTGGCTAGATGAGCAGAAGGTGAAGTTGGGTTGGGGGTCTCCTGGAGTAGTGATTAACCAGCCCTTTGCCTAAGAACTGGGACTAGCATCTCTACCTTTTCCCCTAGAGCTTTGCAAAGGACCCCTACAGTGCTACAGCCTGGGGACTTACTTGATGTGGTGGAGCTAAGTGTCTCTATCTTGTTTTCAGCTAGTTTCTGTCCTACCCTAGTGAATTAATTACTCTGGGCTGAAGTCTCAACTGTGGAGTAATATCAGTAATTACGTCACCCCGCCCCCCATGGACAACCACTGGAAAAGGAAAATCAAACCTTCCCACAACCACACACCCAGGGTACCACTTTGAATAGTACTCCGGTGATTGGCCCAGTCTGAGAGATACAAATCAATTGTCCCATTCAGCACCCGGTCTCAAGTGGGAGAGTTCAATAGTCTCTGGCAACTAGATAGCAGGGGTCTGCTGGAAGCTTGAATATGACTCATTCTGGTGCTCTGTGGAGTCAGAAGGACGTGCCACCTCCCCCAGCAAATGTATTACTCTGGGAAGGTTGATGCCTTCTTCCCCACCTTGCACCTCTGTCACAGTGAGTCACTGGTAACCCCACAGGGCTGTGACCCAGTTCCCTCCAATGAGCAGATGTTCCTCCAGGGGTTTGTGCCTGCCTTAGTCACAGGGAGATCTATGTCTCCTTGGCCAGGCCTCCACACTCAGCCACCATTTTTCAGGGGGAGCTGAGACCTGACAACCTCGGGTGGCTAATGGAAGCTGGGGTGGTTCACTCAGTACCAGCCCCATCTGTGATTGATGTTGCTGACACTTGTATTTTTGTGGAACTTTTTATTCTGTTGTGGCTATATTTCCCTGTGGACCAGGCACTGTTTGAGTTCATAGAAACTGCAAGTCAGCCCCAGTCCGTACCACTTCCTGGAGCTGGTGTGTCTGTCTCTGCTGCAGTCTGTGTTGGGTGCGGTGCAGTTAGAGCTCACACTCAGCTTTCGGATTCCCACCTGCCTTTGTCTCAGCTATGAGCCCTGAGGGTCCGGTTCTTCTTAGGCTCACTAATGCAGTCCTCTGGCTCAGCCCTGCCCTGGGAGTATGTCATCTCTGCGCATGTCTTCTATTCCCTGTCCCTGCCGCACCCCACCCAAATAGGTATTGCCTCTGGCATACCCTTTACTCATGGGGCCTATGTTACCGTCCCAGATCTGTGCCACCAGTGTCTGCCACCAGAGAAGATGCTTGGCTTTCTCTGGTTGCCCAGAGACACAGAGAGTGTCTATCCAAAGTATCCCCAGGGATGTGAGCCCTATTGTTCCCATAGCTGCTGCTGCTCTGCCACGGGTCACCACCTCTCCCTCTCCCTCTCCCATTTGTTCCTTCAACCCACTGTCTCCTCCTTACCCCCATGCTGCAGAATCAACACAGACCTGCAACAGCCCACACCCTGTCCACACCTGTCGAGGAAATGCCCAAGAATCTGGACTCCAGGTGGGATGGTCTTCTGCACCTGAAGGTGAGAGTGGAGGGGAAGGCTGGGAGTTCAGAATTACAGGTAGAGAATATATACAGTTTTATGCCTGGCAGGAGAGTGCCATGGCACCCTAGTAGAGAAAGGAGGTCTGGTTTCCAGAGGGTTTCTTCCAGGGGATAAAATGGGAGGGTGTTTGAACTCTGCTTGCTTGTTTGTGGAAAGTATACTGCGAGCAATTCTCTTGGGAGATGGGACTCTTGTCTGCTTGGCGATGGATTTTGTACCTATTGTTTTTATCCTTGGGGTCATAGCTTGTCTCAGCAGTGTTGATGTGTGTCTTCAACTTTCTCTCTTGGCTCAGCTCCAAAACCATCAGCTTACTTGCTAAACTTCTGTCCTGTAACTCTCCTTCTGGATGGAAAGCTTTCTGTGGAAAGCTGGCTCTAGTTGACCATCTTGCCTCCGCTAGTACCAGCTCATCTTTGAAGATGTGATAGAATTCTGATGTGAAACCATCTGGTCCTGGGCTTTTTTTGTTGTTGAGATTGTTTCTGCAATCTCAGTGGTTGATATTGGTCTGTTAAGATATCTATTTCTTCCGGGTTAAGTCTAAGGAAGATGGTATGATTCCAGGTATTGTCCATTTCCTCCACATTGTCAAATTTCTGGGCATAAAGTTTTTGGTAGTAGTCAGAAATAATCTCTTGTATTTCTGTGGTATCAGGTTTATTTCCCTCTTTTCATTTTTGATTTGGGTTATTAAAGATTTTACTTTTCTGTTTCTGGTTAATCTGGCCAATGGTTTATCAATTTTATTTATGTTTTCAAAGAACCAACTTTTTGTTTTATTAATTTTCTGAATGATTCTTTTATTTTCATTTATTTCTTTATTCTTTTCTTTCTTTCTTTTTTTATTTTATTTTTTGAGACAGAGTCTCACTATGTCATCCTTGGTAGAGTGCCAGGGCGTCATAGCTCACAGCAACCTCCAACTCTTGGGCTCAAGCAATTCTCTTGTCTCAGCCTCCCAAGTAGCTGGGACCACCGGGGCCGGCCACAACGCCCAGCTATTTCTTTTGTGCAGTTGCCATTGTTGTGTTTGCGTTGGCCTAGGCTGGGTTTGAACCCACCAGCCTCAGTGCATGTGGCTGGCACTGTAACCCCTGTGCTACGTGTCCTGAGCCTCAATTTCATTTATTTCTGATGTAGTTTTGGTTATTTCTTTTCTTCTGCTAGGTTTGGGATGGGATTTCTCTTTCTTTTCCATTTCTTTCAGAAGATTCATTAGGTTATTACTGTGTTCTCTTTCTGTTTTTCTGATGTAGGCATCTAATGTGATGGATTTCCCTCTTAGCACTGCTTTTGCAGTGTCCCACAGTTTTTGGTAGCTTGTTTCTTCATTGTTATTATGCTCAAGGAAGGGAATGATTTCCTTTTTTATCTCTTCCTTTCCTCAACTGTCATTCAGTACGAGATTGTTTAATTTCCATGCCTTTGTTTGGGGATGACAGTTTTTGTTAGAGTTGAGTTCCATCTTTATTGCCTTGTGGTCTGCGAAGATAGAAGGTAAAATTTCAATTGTTTTGATTTTGTTGACGTTTTATTTGTGTATTAGGATATGGTCTATTTTGAAAATGTTCCATGGGTTGATGATAAGAATGCATATTCTTGCCCACCCTGAAATGGGGTCACGTGTTCTTTTCTTGAAAGAGAAACTTCTCTCAAGAAGACAGGCGCAAAATCTACAAACACATGAAAAAAAGCTCATCATCCTTAATCATCAGAGAAATGCAAATCAAAACTACTTTGAGATATCATCTAACCCCAGTAAGAGTAGCCCACATAACCAAATCCCAAAACCAGAGATGTTGGC
>CAUYPK010080564.1:0-92498 GCA_963574355.1 Loris lydekkerianus
AAGATTCATCTTGAAGAAGTTGATGGAGAGGGTATTTTCTTGCTTCTTTAAATAGTTCATGCTTTATAGTTATTAATGTAGCCTCACGGAGGCATTCTAAAGTCACTATCATTCCATTTGGTAGTAAACATTCCACTAGGATTCTTGGGGGCATCAAGTGGATGCCCCACAGTTCACCTGATGATGGTCGTGGAGGCATTGTTCTGATCCTTTACAAGTTTTACATATAAAACTACTTTAAGGAATTAGATGTCTGTCTATCCCAAAGCAGAAACCTAAACCAAAGAAAGGAAACGTCTGTTAAAAGAGAAACAGCAACGAAGAATATCATCATGGCATTGCCCAATGTAAAACTTCACTTTTTGTAGTTTGAATTGATAGGATAAGTACTATATTTTGCCATGTATAATATATACTTTTTGCCCACATTTTTAAGGGAAAAATAAAGATGTGCATTATACTATATACGTGGGTGGTATAGCTCAGGAGCAGGGGAGCTCAGTTGAGTTTCTGGGGCCACTGCAGCTCTTTGGCCTGGGCCTGCAGGGCACATGTGGTTCCAGTCCAGGAGAATCTAGAATCCTGTGGGAGCAGACCTGAGCAGCCTCAGGGAAGGGGGTGATGAGGGGGCTGGCTGGTGAGGCAGGCTGCAACCAAGTAGGGTGAGGGCTGAGGCTGGGCCGTACAGAGAGGCCTGGGAGCCCAGTGCAGGCCCCAGGGGAAGGGCTCCCGGGAGAGAGGGGAGGAGAGGGAAGGTGCAGCCTTCACAGAGGGGTCACACGTTTACCAGGGTAACATTTACCCTCCAAGAAGTACCTCTCCTAGCCAAGAGCAGGCCACTTTGTGGAGGGGTGTTTTCCTAAAAGTTTGGGCCAAAAATGTGGGTGAGAGCACATTTTACATGGCAAAGTATGGTAGTAATAATTCATCTTAAATATTTTAACTGAGACTGTTGTTCTAAGGCTATAAAGAATTGATTTTAGCAGAGATTAGAAAGACCACTTGTATTTAAATAAATTTAATAAAATCATTTTAAAAACATTATATTTGACTGCGTTATCTCAGTCAATTCTCATTAAGACAGAGGTGGGAAGAATGAAAAGTTGTAATTCAGCCCCAAATTCCCATCACATATCATCTTCATCATTCTCTTCTAACTTATGAAATCAAAGAATTTGGGCCAGAAAGAATCATAAGATCATAGGATCTTCTGCTCTTATTTGAAAGATAAAGCTTATGGAAGTCAAATCCTTTTCCTTTTATACCCTCTACCATCAACTTGCAATAATGAGAAATTATGTGGCTTAGTCTTTCTTTCTTAAAACAATTTTTATAATTTTGGGGTATTGATTCTTGTCTACGTGGTATCTTAGACCATTCTGTTCTGAAAGTATTATTTAGGTATATAGTCATTAGGTATATTAGGTATATATATAAAGTATCATCAATATATATTTTCCTTGAAGTATGATGAATTTGCAATGATCGATTCACTTTCTCTAATAACTCAGTTCTAATACTTCTGATCAAAATAATCTACATACAAATAGGATCCATGACGCTCTTTGTCAGTACCATGTCCCAACCATTTATGTTACGAACTTGTCATATTTTAAAAACTATTAAGTGCTATTATGACTTGAAGGCCCTTAATTTTCTGGACTTAACAATCTTGGGTGTTCTTTTGAAAGATAGTATCAAAACCCATGGAACAAACATTTATGTCTTATTGTTTGTGTTTACATTTTCTTCTATTCAGTAAGCTAACTATACGAGTAAAACAAAAGGTAAAGTCAGAGATACCAAATAAAAAAGAAAGTTAAGCTAGAGAAAGGAAATCACATAGGACCAGAAAACCTACTGTGTGATTACTCTTATCAGGTTGGGGTGGGAAGATTTCTCACAGAAGGTAAGCGTGACATATAAACTAAATCCTTTAAAGGTAAGTAGGAATCAAACAAACAAAAAGAGAAGGAGGTGAGGAGCGGGTCACATCTAATCCAGAAACCTGGCGCCCCTGACTCCTCCTCTTATCTCACACCTGTCAACATGTAACCCTTCAATGAATCTGGTTGTTCTGCCCTCATCCTGTCACATTCCTTCACTGCCACTCTCAGCATGTTGGGTCAGGCCAGGCCACCACTATTTCTTGCATGGGCCACTGCAAAGGCCTAAATAGTCTCCTTTTTGTCTCCAATCGATGTTTGCCCCCTGTAGGTCATCTGCCACCTCACAGTCAGTGTGACCTAAAGAGAATAATAGTGTCTAACTCAACAGACCTTTCTGCTATACCAATTCTTTTTTTTTTTTAGAGACAGTTTTACTTTATCGCCCTCTGTAGAGTGCCGTAACACCACAACTCACAGTAACCCCGCCAACTCTTGGGCTTAGGCGATTCTCTTGCCTCAGTCTCCCGACTAGCTGGGACTACAGGCACCCACTATAATACCTGGCTATTTTTTGTTGCAGTTTGGTCGCGGCTGGGTTCGAACCCGCCACCCTTGGTATATGGAGCCAGCGTCCTACTCACTGAGCCACAGGCGCCACCCCTGCTTTACCAATTCTAAGCTGCAAACAATGATTATGGTGTGCTTCAGAGTTATACCCCATGAAGGAGAGAAGAAGTAGGAACAGCAGAAATTTGTAGCCTTCCTTTTTCCTCTAGAAATACAGAAATGAACTGGAAGACAATGTAGAATATAAGAAAATCCTTCTCTTTTTTTTTTTTGTTTATTATGGATACAGCACTCTAAAAACATTTCAGATTAATATGAGGGTACAAATTATTAGGTTACAATGTTTGCTTTTGTTAGGTAAGGACCCTGTTGCAGCTATCCCCCTCACCCAGGAGGAGTGCCATATACATTGTGCCCATTAGGGGAGATCACACCAATCCCCCACCCTCTTCCCTTCTCTGCCTCCCCCCAACTTGAATTAAATTAAGTTTTCCTCTTGTGTGGGCCAGTATTAGTTTGTCTATTGGCTTCATATTAGTTCATGTATCAATGAACATATATAAAAAATAGTTTTTCGTTTTTCCATTCTTGTTACTAAAGAGAATGCTCTCCAACTCTGTCTAGGTCAATACAAAAGATGTAAAGTCACCACCTTTAGAAAATTATTTTCTGATAGTTGAACATATTTTCTTTCAAATTTATTGAAGAGATCAACTGAAATTACAGAATTAAAATATAATTCCTATTTCAAATACTTAAAAAAAATTCTCTGGTTAGTAAAAAGACCAGATGGATCAATCTGTGCACACACTTATAGAAGTGATTTAAACTAAACTTTTTAAAATACACACAAAAAATTTGAAGAATGCAAGGGAAAATGCCAAAGGACTACTTTTAAATGATGATCTGCCTGCACAGAAAAGTTCAAATGAAAACAAAACCAAAACCACAAGCCACAGCAAAATAGCAGCTGTGTTTATGACTTTCTTTGTTGGATATTGCTGTTATGGGACCACTGGGGTAGCTATTTTATATAATAAATAACCTACAGAGTCTCTTATGTTCCCTAAATATTACCAAGAAAGAAGTCTAGTAGAAGATAATTGGTTTTATTCCTCATTTCTTCTCATTAAGAGAATGAATGTGATCACAGCCATAAAACACTCGGAGATTCTGGATGGCAATGGTGGACATTATGGTAGTACCAGATAGAAGACAGAGGATGATAACTTTGTCTGGTGGTTATTTGCCTTCTCATGCCAGATACACCATTACTCCAGTGCTCACATAAAGAGATGTACAGAAGAAGTAAATGGAGCAAACATTTACTATTTATAGTATGTACCGTGTATGTAGGGGGTGCATTAACTTGTTTGGGGTGGGTATTACTATTTTACATATGAGGAAACTGAGGTCAGAGAAGTGAGGTTTTATTTGCCACCAGTAAATGGAATTTTGAATCCAGGTCTAGATAATTTTTAAGCCCTCACTATGACCATGCTGCTGTTTGGGCTTCAGTTATGGTTAGACAATATTCACTGGAGGTGAATGAGAGAATGAGCTCTACATTTACATTAGATTCAAATTTGAGCTCCGTCAATTAATACTCATAGTCGTATGGCCTTGGGCAGTTTAGTTAATCTCACTGAACCTCATTTTCTGCCCCCATATGTTAAATTGGGATTACAGCATCTACTTCAGTGGATTGCTTAGAAGATTCAATGAGGATAATTCATCAAAAATATATAAGCAAAGACGTCAGCCTACGATAAGCACTGAATAAACGTTAAATGGTTATTAATAAACGTGTGAAGTATTTCCAGCATTATCTCTTTGGACTAGTAGGAATTATGTAGGGCTGGCATGAGATGTAGATAAGAAAAAGGAGTTTCTTCTTTTACCGAGGAGGCAAGTCAATAAGGCATTCATAAAGCCGGGCCAGTCTCAAGTGCTAACGCTGGGAGGCAGCCTGGATGGCGCAAGGCTCACACCCAGCTCAGAATAACAGAGTGGTGCAGATACTGATGCTTTCCAGCTGCTCCCAGTTCCCCAGATTCCCCAGAATCCTACCTTAATGATCACAGCTATCTACAGTTTTTTTTTGGGGGGGATCCCTTGTCAGCTCTCATGACCACTCCTTCCCCCTCTTTCTGAAAAAGCACCTGCTTAATGTCAGGCTCCAGGCTAAACATGGTATGAAAATGAAGGTAAATAAGATGCTTCCCTTCTTTTGTGGAGGGACTCAAGTTTATTGGGGGAACAACTTTAACAATATATTAATTGTTACAAGACAGTATATGAACTATGGAAAAGCCAGAGGAAGTTAAGGAAGGCTTCAGGGAGGTAAAGTGTTAGTAGAATATTACAGATTAGTAGGAATTTCAGAGGGAATGGATGTGGGAAAGCTGATGAGAAGGGTGTTCTAGATTACCACAGAGGGCCATATTCAAAGTCACAGGCCATAAAGAATATAGCCAGTTTGAACTGTTTTTTTATTATTTGAGTCCAAAGTGCATGGGAACAGGTGGGGTATGTAACATGGAGGGAAGGTAGGCAGGGGGTAAGATAATAAAACCATGTTGGAGAGTTTGAATTTTATGTCACACAGGGTTAGTAAAAAGGAGTCCTTGAAAGATTTTTGAGCTAAAAAATTATACATTTTGCATGATTTTTAAAATTCTCTCAGTTTTTTTTTTTTTAATTGCTTTTCAAATATAGGACATAATCAAATGAAGACTAATGTATAAAAACTACATGTTCTTGGGCGGCGCCTGTGGCTCAAAGGAGTAGGGCACTGGCCCCATATGCCAGAGGTGGCAGCTTCAAACCCAGTCCCAGCCAAAAACTGCAACCCCCCCCCAAAAAAAAAAAAAAAAATCCAACATGTTCTCAATTCTCAGAGTTTAGAGAAAAATCCCTAAACATTAAGAAATCAGAATAAGGCTGGGTATGGTGGCTCTTGCCTGTCATCCTAACACTCTGGGAAGCTGAGGCAGGCAGATTGTTGGAGCTCAGGAATTTGAGACCAGCATGAGCAAGGGAGAGACCCTGTCTCTACTAAAAATAGAAAAATTAGTTGGGTGTTGTGGTGGGCCAGCTACTGAGGAGACTAAGGCAAGAAGATTGCTTACACCCAAGAATTTGAGGTTGCTGTGAGCTACAATGGCCATATCACTCTACACTGGGTGAGAGAGTGAGATTCTGTCTCAAATAAAAAAAAAAGAAAAAGAAAAGAAAGAAATCAAAGTATATAACCTTTAGGTTGTAGAAAAACATAAATATTTATGAATAAGATGGAATTATCAGATTTACATACATGCACTTCTATTTATAAAGAAAAATAGCTTATTTGGTAAGTAATAAAGGGGGATAAACCACTCGAACTCATTTTTGGAATACTAATTGCTGCAATTTGGAGGTGTTAGGTCACAGAATTAAAAATGTATTTACTAAAAACAAAACAGGGGGCGGTGCCTGTGGTTCAAAGGAGTAGGGCGCTAGTCCCATATGCCAGAGATGGCAGGTTCAAACCCAGGCCCAGCCAAAAAAAAACATTAAACAACATTACAAAACATTAAAACAACAACAACAACAACAAAAACCAGAACAGTTTAAGGGTCAAGAAACTACTCTATTGG
This sequence comes from Loris lydekkerianus, assembly GCA_963574355.1. Lineage (NCBI taxonomy): Eukaryota > Metazoa > Chordata > Mammalia > Primates > Lorisidae > Loris > Loris lydekkerianus. The sequence goes on from CAUYPK010080564.1 coordinate 6,095, forward strand.
GGTTATGAGTTCAGAATTCCAGGATTAAATATTCATATATATACCAACTAATCATGACTATTTAGTACTTGTAGGAAATAAACTGTTTTTGCTTATCCTAATTTTCTATCTATCTAACTGAAAAGTTACTTCAATTAGGGCAGTCCCGTTTTCTTAGAAGATTACATATATAATTCACAATTAACTCTTTTTTTGATGAGTTACAGGCCTCACTGAAAGTGACAATTACTCTGCTACACTGAAATATGCAAAGCGCTTCAGGATTATAGAGAAATTTAGTATGTGGGTGTGAGGATAAAGGATGTGTTTTTGGCCCTAAAACCAACAACCCTGGGTTGCTGAATGCTCCCTAGTCCCCTGTTTTCCACCAGTCAGTGGTCACTTCTCAGCTGAGGTAAGCCTGCCTGATTATAGTAGTATCTTCTTCTGTTACCTTTAGTTAGCATGAACATGAGCACCATTTCACAATGGTTCATAAAGGCCAAAAGACCAAATGACGATCTTACAGTCTCTGCATATTACCTTAGGAGTATAAAATATGTGACAGATACTTTGATAATGAGAGATTTTTCTTTCCCTCTTTCTTCTGGAGTTAAAATTATTATTAAAAATTACTATACTTAGGCAAGAAGTACTGAAAATCTTTTGGTTCTTAGAAGGTTTGGACCTGCATTTATTTCTTTGTAAAAACTAGGTCTGCATTAGTCATCCATTTGGGGTAGAAGGTACTGCTGAGCAGGAGTAAAGACATCTTTAAGGACAAAATAAGCAAAACTGAAGAGCAGCAAATAGTTGCAGACTCTCCACTGTCACTTGCCTTTACTGGAGGGTTTATAATTCATTAGGCAATTCAACATTTTGAACATCTGATATGTACTCTTTCAGTCCAAAAACGTAAAAAAACCTTAATAACTTGTTAATCCCTAAATTGAAAGTCTTTTTCCATTTGTATTAGAATTCTATTTCTAGATTTCGTAATTTAAGGCAAGAGTGGTCAAAATATGGCCCACAGGCCAAATAAGCTTAACACCTGCCTTTGGAAATAAAGTTTTATTGGAACACACTAACAAACTGTGTTTACATATCATCACTAGGACAGCAGAGTTGAACAGATGCTATGGAGACCCACATTAGCCTACAGAAGCTAAAAGGTCAGCATCTGGCCTTTTGTAGAAAAAAAAAAAAGTTCACTGACCCCTGATATCAGAATTACCTGGTATCAGTTAGAGAATTTTCTAAATATACACTGGCTAAGAAGTTATGCCCACATTGTCCTTATAACCACAAATTTAAATTCTTTGGGTGGGGAGGAACCCCAAATCAAAAAAACCAGTGAAGTTAAAATCTTACAATATGAAAGTATCATAGAAGTCGTTTAATTGGGAGCTCACTTACAACTTTCGTAGAGTACTTGGAAGTTGTCCCTAAACATTGTTACTCCTAAATTATCTTCTTTATTCCCTCAGTTCGCTTTTTCTTCTCTAATCACATGCTTGAAAGGGATTAGAATTTCCCCTAGGTCTTTTTATCTTCCATGTTTCAACCATAATTCAAGCAAGATAATTCGTCACCTCATCTTTGCCAACATAGGATGTGCTCTTTTGCTAACATTCATCTGAAAATGTGGCAAAGAGAATTAATATGATATTCTAGAGTCAATATTACCAAGGCAGAGTACAGAAAGCCACTTGACTGTGGTATGGTCTCTATAAACACAACCTAAGACTGCAAAGGCTTTCCTGACTCGATTACTTTAACATATACCAAAAGTATATTTTATATATTTTAAATACAGCTTCAATTTCAGAATTATGTTTGAAGCAGCTATGTTTTAAACACATCAACATTATACCTGCAAAAGAAAGTAATTAAATACAAAAAAGCTAGTTTGAAGATAACTACAAATTTAGGGGCTATTTCTATTACTGACTCAATTGGCAATCTAATCAACCCCAACAGCCACAGTTTGCTAAAATAAGCAGCAGCTTGTAGTTTCTCGATATGTATGTTCCACACACACAGAGGTTGATTAAACGTTCACTGAACGATCACTGGTTTTACAAATAATTGTTTATGATTTTTTAAGTAAAACATTTACAAAGGTGTATTTTCCAACCACATTCTCAGATCAACAAGGAAACATTAATTATTCTAGTTTTGTAGCCCACTTATCTCTTTATTTGCTCAAGTTGGGGCGCAGAAAATGATACTCCAAGTGCGGTGCTTTGATGTCAAGAGTACTAAGACCTTTTTTTTTTTTTTTTTTAAATTAAATCATAGCTGTGTACATTGATATGATCATGGGACATCATACACTAGCTTCATAAACGGTTTGACACATTTTCATCTTACAAGGGTATATGTGAAATGTAGAATGTAGAATGTAAATGTAAATGTAAATGTCTTAGCACAATAACTAAAAAAACACCAGGAAGGCCATGTCAACCAGTGTGAAGAGTACGGAGATCTTAAAGCAGCAGCTTCAGAACCAAGGTCTCTGACCTTGCCCTGCACCCCTGGTCTCTAAATCCTTTTTCTCTACCAAAGAGAAGAAAGAGCTTTGTCTGGTTTCCTTATCTGATCAAAGGAAGTTCCTCCAGAAGGAATGTGATTGTGAGCCCCCACCCTGGAGTCTACCTTAACCAGAGATTCACTATCACAGCAGAGGACACTCACATCCAGGCAGACTTCTCACCTATCCTTCTGAGAGCTGCTACTCAAAAGACTTAATCTGCATAGTAAGACAATCTTTGCTCACAATGCAGTTCTTCCTCCCCTAACCCTCCCAAGGCTTGTCACTGCCACCTTCCAGGAGCCTTGAAGCCCTATTTCTTTCCATAGCTCAACTGCTATTTAAGTTTTAACCATTTGGCCCCTCTGAGTCTTACAGTTTGTGGAACCTGTATGCATATGCATATAATAAATGTACATGCCTTTTTCTCCTGTTAACCTGTCTACTGCCAAGTTTATTTCACAGACTCAAATTCTGAAGCTTCAAAGGGTAGAGAGAAGGTTCTCTCACCCCTTATGCTCATTAACCAGAAAATGAAAATGAGCTTTCCTGATTTTTAAATTACCAAATGAATCTTTAGTCCGATTTAGAACAGGAGAACAAAAACTGCTTTCTACATGTGCTACAGAAACATGATTAACATCTGGGTTAATAATTCAATGGTAGAATCTACGGAACTTGAAAGTTACTCTTAATATTTCTAGATCCCATTATTCCCGTTTTTATTACCACTGCCTCTTACATTTATTTCTATTTCTATACCTTAACACATTTATTAAAATGATCTATGTCAGGCTGGAAGCAGTGGCTCATTCCTGTAATCCCAGCACTCTGGGAGACTGAGGCGTGTGGATTGCTTGAGCTCAGGAGTTAAGAGACCAGCATGAGCAAAAACTAGACTCTGTTTCTAAAAATAGGCCAGTGTTCTGGCAGGTGTCTATAGTCCTAGCTACCCAGCGGCTGAGGCAAAAGAACCACTTGAACAAAAAGCAAGTCACAGCAAAAAGCAAGAGTTTCAGGTTGCTGTGAACTATGATGCCATGACACTCTACTAAGGGTGACTGCGTGTGATTCTGTCGAAAAAAAATAATAAAATAAAATGATCTATATCCATGTTTGACTTCCTACTAGACTACAAACTTTTCCAGGATAGGGTCTTTTTTTTGGGGGGGGGGACATAGGGAGTAGAGACCCCTTTTTGGAGGGTGTCACTATAATCTTACAGCATAGAAGAATACGTAGAAAAATTAAATTGCTGAAAATACCGCAGAGAGAATGGATTAAGGGCCTAACAAAGAAAGGAAGGAATAGGAATAGAAATAAAGAGATGGGTGAAAATACCCTGGTAAAGAAAAATCAAAAGCATTCAGAAACTAACTGGATTCAAGGGATGGCATGCTCTTAAACAAATCTCACGGCAGCAGAGAAGCATGGGGAGCAAGGGCCCCCAGGTAGGGCCTCTAAAAGTCTCTTCCTCTAAGAGTCATTGAGCTGCTGCTGGAGTGAGTCCAAAGGGACAGCTGTAATATACACAAGCTTTGGAAGGATGCATATTACCCGTTTCTTTCAAAGTGTTGTCCTTCATTGACCTTTGAAAGCTGGCCATGAGAAAATAGATTAAACTCATGCTTTTAGCGATACAGAAAGACCTTTACAATTTGAGGGTGAAAAATCAAATTCTCATAACTAGTATATAGAAAATTCAAATTCCTTTAGTAAGGGCTACAATTAATTTTTACTATTAAATACATATTTACAGTGCTATGAAAGGTATTATGAAAATACTTTTCAGAGATTTAATGCACTATAAAAGACAAGAATTCCTTAACATGAGGTTAATGGATGGGCTCAGTGAGGGTATGTGCTAATGAATTTTTTAAAAAAAATGACAAATAATTAAGGCCTAGGTGAGCAACATATAAAGCAATATATATACACTTTTGATTATCAATAAAGTGTGAACAAGATGGATTCAAATAATCCAGTTTGTTATTTTTTTGAGCCCAAAAAGGATTTTATTTCAGATTAATATGAAAGTAGTAACGATTTGATTACAATGTTTGTATTTGTTAAATAAGGTCCCTGTTGCAGCTGTGTCCCTCACCCAGGAGGTGTGCCATATGCCCTTACATTTTTCCCATTAGGAAAGATCACATTAACCTCCCTCCCTACTCCCCTGTCCATCTTCCTCCTCCCAACTTCAATTTTTCTTGTGTGGATATATATTCGTTCATCTACTGGCTTTATGTTAGTATTTGAGTGCACTGGTGACTTGCTTTTGCATTCTTGTGATACTTCACTAAAGAAAACATTCTCCAATTCTATCCAGGTTAATACAAAAGATGTAAAGTCTCCATCTTTTTATGGCTTAATATTATACCGTGGTATACACATACCATTCATGGGTTGATGGGCACTTGGGTTATTTATACATCTTGGTGATTGTAAATTGAGCTATGATAAAATAACTATGATAAAAATACAGTCTAAATAGCAAAATCAAACATGGTAAAGAGCCATTAATGAAGTATGAATTAATAAATATTTAATTATAGATTATTAGATATACATGATTTTTAAATTTATTTTATAAACATACATGAATAAACCATACCAAGTCTTTGAAATGTATAATTATTAATCTTTTCAATATGAATTTTGAAAATTCAGATTTTAGTGTACAATAGGAGAAATAAATATTTCTTAAAAATTTAAAGCTCAAAGGGAGATTAAACGTTAATAAAGGTGAAGGTTAAAGAGATAGGATTATTGTATATACTTGAGTATAAGCCGAGTTTTTTCCGGCACAAAATTTGTGCCGAAAAACCCGAACTTGGCACAAATTTTGTGCTGAAAAAACTTGGCTTATACTCGAGTATATATGGTATAAGGAAAGGCAAATGTTGTTGAACAATGTGGAAAGTACAATAAGAGCTATTTCATGATATTACATAATTTGATAAAAATGATCCCACAGTGGCAAAGAGTTTTCTAGTAGAGACTTCCTTTCTCATCTTCCTGAGGGAATCAAGGAAGATTATCATAGTTTCACATAAAACAAACAGCAGGCAATCAGAAGACAACTGTAGATCAGGCAACTCTAAAAACCTATTTACATTTTTAGATCAAGATAAATAGCAGTATTTGGCAAATTATGATTTCAAAATAGAGAACTAAAGAATGACTAATATAATTCCATTTTTTCTAGTAGAAGACTACTTGACCTCTAATTCTTTAAATCCTTTTTATTAATCAGCCCAATTGTATCAGGGGTGCCTTCTTCTGGTCACACCACAGAGAGAGTTTTAGCAGTGATTTGAGCCAAGGAGCCTGAACACATTTTGGGAATCTTGAGATTTTTTCAGCCATGGTAATATTTATTATTTAATAGCAATGAGAACAATGTATATTAGCCCAGTCTAGCCCTAAGCACAGACAGAGCAGTGCTCCATCATCCTCAGTTCCACTCACCCTAGAGAAAACGATGCCGTTCTTACCTCACTTGAAAGCAGTTTCCTTAATTGTAAAAGGTGAGTAAAAATAGTTACTAACTCATAGAGAGGCTAATAAAAATTAAATGAGATACTATATGTAAGATATTATACCTCAGTGCTTAAAATACGGAAATATAATAAAAGTTTCCTCTCTCTCACCTACAGGGTTAATGGTATCTAGATCCATGTGTCTAGAAAGGGGCCAGAACTGTACAGGGTTCTGTACAGTTCAGAGTTGATCAATAGGTCATAGTTTCTTGTAAGATCCCTCACATTTAGTAAGACATTATTTAGCTCACTGAAGCAATACTTAAAGGAAATTTGGCATAATATAGAGAAAAACAGTTTAAATTTGGCATCTGGATCTCCATTTAAGGCTCACATGTGTATTTAAGATAGTGAGAATAGAAGTCCATGTACCTGATTTTCTCAATGAAAATTTAACCAATGAGATCAATGAAAACCCAAAAAGAAAGTATGGTCTAGTATAAAGGAAATGCAAAATACAATGGGGTTCTTGTAATGTTACTCCAATTTCCTGCTAAGCAAAAATGTTAACCCCTATGGAACACAAAGAGAAAAGGTCCTGAAGGTTTAATCTTTTACAGCAAGTTTATAACCAAACCTATACTGATGAGAACCAAAAAACAGAGCTCATGGTGCTTTGTAATTTCTCTTTACAAATTTCCACTGTTTGGCCAATCATGCATTGTTCTGTTCTTATTATTTTTTGAGACAGAGTCTCTTTTTGTTTTATGTCACCCTAGGTAGAGTATGGTGGTGCCATAGCTCACAGCAACCTCAAACTCTTGGGTTTAAGCGATCCTTTTGCCTCAGCCTCCCAAGTAGCTGGGACTATAGATGCCTGCCATACGCCTGGCTAGTTTTTCTGTTTTTAGTAGAGATGGGGTCTCCCTCTTGCTCAGACTGGTCTCCAATTCCTGAGCTCAACAGATCCACCCACCTCAGCCTCCCAAAATTGTTCCATTCTTGATAAATTCATTTTTTAAAAAAATATAAAAAGGGCTCTACTTTTCAATTGAAAATCAGTAGTAAAAGCTCTCCCTCCTTTTTATTTCAAAAGTCTTGAGCTTCACCCAAAGAAACTCCATTCTTTCTTGCCATGATGAAGTTAACACCATTCTGAACTTGGCTGACTTGTGAAATACAGTAGTTGTTTTCTCACTGCTAGAGACCTAAAGAAAAAGAAGAAACCCAGGAGTACCTCATCCAGGGCCCAGCTAGATGAGCTCACTGAGAGTTTAAGAATATCTAGATTAACATCTTAATTAAGAACATCTCTGTGACACTGCGATAGATACCTGAAGTCCATCTCTTCTTCTGGCACACAACTCCTAAAACCCTCAGACTTTCCAAGGTGCTAAGTGTCTTTCTGTACGCTAATGAGTTGACTGGTGGCAGCTACTTCGAGGTTGCTTCAGAATGGGGGCTGTTCACCCGAAAGACCAAGACATATTTAAGGTTTGGGACTTTCAGCACCAACTCTCTACCCACAACTCCTAGGAGGGGAGAGAAGCTGAAAGTTAAGTTGATTATCAATGACCAATGATTTAATCAACTGTGCCACTTAATGAAGCTTCCATAAAAATCCAAATGACCTGGATTCAACAAGTTCCCCGAGGGTGGAGTGCTGAAGAAGACAAGTCTCTGGAGCCCCTTCCCACACGCCTTGCCCTAGGTACCACTTCATCTGCATCTTTTGTTATATCCTTTATAATAAACTAGTAAACATGTTTCGCTTAGTTCTGTGAGCACTCTAGCAGATTAATCAAACCCAAGGAGGATGTCATGGAATGCCACTTGATAGCCAGTCAATCAGAATGCAGGTAAGACAACCTGGGGCTTGTGACAAGCATGGGGAATGGAGCGGCAGTCTTGTGGGCCTGAGCCCTTGGCCAGTGGATCTGATGTTAACTCACCCAGCTGATGTCCCCTGAGGAATCTGCTGCAGGACTGATTGGTTGTTGGTGGGCATAAATCCCCACACTGCCTGGTGACCAGTGATCATGGAAGTCTTCATTATTGATAGTTGTGCCGTGAGAGCAGCAGAAAAGCTTTTTTCTACAGAATCCAGGAAAAGGTAACACTAGCCAACTAGTGCTCTAGCTCAAATCACTTGACTCTTTCAAAGATCTGTAATAAGCTAAAAGCAGCATGTTTACATAATGCCTACTTTATTTCCTTATGTCAAGAGATGAGAGCATAATTTGGTCACGATAGGGATTTATTTTCATGTACCATTCCTTCTGGTTGTACTTCTCTAGTATCTCTATGCATTGAAACCCGCTTGTATCCCACTGACTAATCTTATTGTCTTGATGATGAAGAAAAGATAAATCTTTTGTATAAACCTCATACAGTACTGCCATCATATGCAAAGCAAAACTTGAGTCTGTTTCAGGTTTCTTAGCAGAACCCATTCCTTTATCTTCGTTAAACATTAACAGTTTGTATTCAGAAGAAAAAAAAAAAAAACAAACCTCCACCAAAACGTCAAAATAGATTTTCAGTCTAGTGTAGTGTAGTCTAATAAGGATAAAACTAGAAACTTTGGGGATACTAACAAACAATATATTCACCTAATTGCATCCAGATATGTTTCAAAAAAGGTGTCTTTGCTTTGGACTATTATTTTCATTTCTGACCATCTCAGCATTCCAAATTTAACAGTTATCTACACTATCGGTCAGTGTCAGAGGCCAAACTGTTCTGGGGAGAAGAGAATGCCGGACCAATCATAAAGCTACATCATGGTCTAATATTCCTAATAGCATTCCCTATTTCCCAAGGCCAAGTGTCATAAAACTGAAGCTACTGTGTCTGTGCCTACGATTACACACTCCCAGGCATAAATAACGAGCAAGGCAGACATTCATACATCACTGCCCTGTTTGGCTGCTGCAAGGACAGTATTTTTAAAATTGAATGACAAGGTCTGGACTGTGGTGCTGTGATCTCGGTGGAGATTCTGCCAACATTGACAGGCTGAGAAGGTTTAAATGGACTCTACCAATATCCTTTGCAGCATGAAAACAGCCTGCTAGTAAGTGAATTAAATTAAAAGATTAGTCTGAAAGACAGAGTACTTCTTGAATGTGTCTATCAATTCTGCACAGGGAGTGACTATGCTAGTCTTCTGTTGTCATGCTAATTTCACTGGTATGTGCTATGGAAATAGGGACTAACCAAGGAGATTTTATCAAAAATCCCCGAAGACCTTGCTTTTAATTTCATTCATCCCATGCTATAGTTCTTGATGGTTTTTATTACATAATTATGCATTAATTAACATACTATCATGAAACATATTTTAATTTACCAAGTATTTAATATACAACTAGAATTAGACTACACATTGAAAACAATCTGGCTCTAGATGTACTGAGTATCTTTATCATATTAATTCTTAGGTCTCTGACCTTTTTGTCTAGTTATTTACCCTTGCTATTATCTTTTTACCCCATTTCACTATCTCAGAATACGTCCTTGAACTGATTCCCTTTCTTGGTTATTATTATTGTAAACTCCTAAAGTATCTTTCCTCTTATACCGTATCAATATACATACTACACATTACTGGTATTCTTATAAAAAGATACAAAGCAAACAATGTATAGTGGGCTGGAATATTATTTAATCTAACGTGATCACTTAATGTCTAGTCTTAAATCTGCCTATTTCAAATACCAAATTTATTAGCCAAAACACGTTTTTCTCAGTTCTACTTATCAGATCAACCCATAAAGAGCTATTTGCAAAAATGGTCCATTTTCTTCAAATTGCACTCTAACAAGATATTGTATCATTTGTTCATTATTTGCTGTATACTTCCCACCTCTATCTGCGAGGTTATGACAGTGGATGAAAGATACACATTATACTAGAAATTTGTCTTTTCAGTGATAAAGACCAAACAATCACATTATATTCTGATATAACTGTTTGCCATCTGTCCCATTTTCTGGCGCAACAGAATACTCTAGTATTATATTAGTAATAATGAAAAACTTCATTGCAAGCAAGTGTTGGACAATTTTAATAGTGATTTATCATCCTACAGTATTTGATGTCTGGTAAAAGGGAGATTTCACTACGGCAAAATGAAGTAACATATAATGGCTGTTCAGCAAGCAAAGAACACAGACATCTCCCAGAAGTGTAATCAGAAACAGGCTAGCTAAATTTCAGCATGTGTCAACCCAGCCAAGATGTAAGAGAAGTAGTTTTACAAATGATAGCAACAAAAGGAAGTCACATAAGCATAGATTTTAAAAAAAACAACAACTACCTTTTTAAGCAATACAATAAAGGCAAGGGACTTCAGAATCCCATTTAACAGTGGGAGAAAAATACTAGTATATGGTTTTTATTTTTCTCTTTCAAACATTACTGTTTACTTATACTTGTCGCGTAATAGCATGTACCAAGCATCCTGGAAACCATAGTTTCGATACCAGTGGTTCTCAACCTTCCTAATGCCTCCTCATGCTGCGACCCTTTAATGCAGTTCCTCATGTTGTGGTGACCCCCAACCATAAAATTATTTTCAATGCTACTTCGTAACTGTAGTTTTGCTACTATTATGATTGTAATGTAAATATCTGATATGCAGGATGTATTTTCATTGTTACAAAGGGGTTGCGACCCACAGGTTGAGAACTATTGCTCTACACCTTAATAGAGAGCAAAGTGAATGACAAACAGAAATGGTACGTAGCATTTTACGTACCAGCAACATCGGTACGTAGAAATCTTGGCATTTTTATTCATTGATAATTTATATATATATATATATAATAAACTACCCAAGGCATACAGTGAAATAATAAATTACTTATAATAATTTAATGAGTTAGGTACTACTTTATAAAATTTATCAACTGACAAAAGGTTTTAAATTGGTTATTTAACATAAGTCATTATAATATTATAATATTTAATATAATATATAATATATAATATAATATATTTAACATTATAATATAAATATTATAATATTTATAATAAATATTATTTATTTATTAAATAAATAATAATAATATTATTATTATTTATGTTAAATAAATAATAATAATAATAACAGCTATTATTCCAATAACTGTTTAACACATTATGATTTATTAGCTAACTTTTGCTGAAACTAAAATAAAGACACAGAAAGAGATGTAAGACAGTTTGAAAAAGGGAACTTTAAAAGCTAAAATACTAAGCCTTCACTAGGGAGTGGCTGAAGAGGTAATTCAAGAAAGGGAATGACTACAAAGATTAAAGTGAAGAGCTAAGGAGAGTCCCGAGGCTGGAGAGAGATACAGTGAGGGACGTTAACAGAGACCTGTGCACGTGCCCAGTCATAGCAACTACAGGGCAAAACGTGCAGTGGACTACACTGATGTGGTTTATGGCACGTGAAGAGCACACTCAAACCTCTCTTTCTTAAACTACGATATTAAGGTTAAAATTAGAACATAACCTTCCAATTTCACGTAGACAATACTAAGAGTTTTTATTAATTGACAGTTGCTTTATGGTCTACATGATTAGAATTTAATAGTCTTACACCAATTCTGAGGGCCATTAAGAAAAAATAAATAATGTAAATTATCTCCACTGTCAATATTTGAAGTTAAAATTTACCTTCTGACACAAACCCCTTAACATGAAGAAGTGTGAAAAAACTAAAACTATAGGTCCTATTTTCATTGCATAATTCACAAAATTACAAGTGGCTTATTAGTTTCTATAAAACTCTCCTTTCACATCTCCCAGAATCAGCTAATTAAAACATGCTTGGTTCCTTTGTTACAACTGTGTTTATAATACTAGTGTTCTTACCCATCACTAATCTACTCACAACAGTGTCAGCAGCACTAAGACCCAAGTAACAGTGCTGTATTTATGACTGTGCTTTAGTTTCCACAAAAGCAAAATTCTGAGAAGAGTGTGAGTCATTATCCCAAGGGTAAAAAGAAAAAAAAAACAAAACAAACAAACAAACAAACAAAAAAACCATTTCTCTGGTTATAATATGAGACTTATTACTGACACCAGTAATTTAGCCCAGAAATTCCTTTTCTGAATAGAAGGAACAGAATGTTTCTTTTCTCTATTCACACACTCCAAAACTAACAGAACTGTCCATCTGCCTGCTTTTACTACTCTCCGTATCTGGTGTGTGATGACAGAAAACCTTTAATCTAGCTATTTTCAGTACTGCTCTTTTGTTCTTCTGTTCTTTCAGGATGTCATTTTCCCAGGACAACACGCATGTGGACACACACAAGCACAGTCTTTTCTCTTTGCCTTCCTATTTGAGTATCTATAACAAAGTTGTTGAAATATGCATAGAGAACATCCTAAACATGGATATTTCCATAATGTTAAATGTTAAAAAGTTCTCAGGTTCCCATTTCATATTTCATCTTAAAATATCTACATAAATTAAAAGGTTAAAGTTACAAAGGTTAGAAAATACTACTGCTATAAAAGATTTAATTAAAGGTTTCCTCCCGACATTCCCCTAATTAAAAGACAAAATAATCTGTGAAGTTTTTATGACTGTCTTTAATTGTTTCTTTTGTTGGTAGCTCTTACCCTACCCAAGTGTGGGCATTCTTCACAGCATCACCACTTAATCTCCACAGTTAGAACCTCTAGGCAGCGGTTCCCAACCTGCGGGTCACAACCCATAGAAACTGTGTTGAAGTGCTGCAGCATTATGAAGGTTGAGAACCACTGCTTTAAGGTTTTCAACTCCTCTCTTGGATGATGTCACTTCCGCCCACTAAATCGCCCTCAAATTCATCACTTTTTTTTTTTTTTTCAATCTTTCTCTATCACTTTTACATCCCAAAGAGTGGGTCTCAGAGTTTCTAATTCAATGAGCACTCATTAAGTAATTGCTATCTGCATAGTACTACTTATATTTTCATTTCCTTCATAAATACTTACGGAGTAAAGTGCTGAGTTGCATAATGAAAATGTGCAAAAAGAGTTGATATTATAATTCTTACCCTTAAAAAAGCCTGTTTACAAGGGTAACCCGTGGTTATTGTCTGGGAACTTGGATCTGGGATTTGGGAGGATTTCCACTACCCTACCTGATAAGAGTGGTTCGCCATGCCAAAACTGTTTATGACAACAATATGGTTTATGGTGAATACTCACTTTCCTTCTGGGAATCTGGAATTTGGGTTTCTGCTGAACAGAGGGTGTGATCAGGCCCCAGTAAAAGGGGCCAAGCCCCGGCATTGAATCTCTAACAAGGTTCCCAGGTTGGTAACATTTCACAGATGATGTCACAACTCCTTGTTAGGGAAATTAAGTGTGTCACATGTGATTCCAGGGAAGACAACTTAGATTCCCCTTGATTTAGCCCCATTCACCTTTTTCCTTTGCGGACTGTGCTTTGTATTCTTTTTTTGTAGTAAGTCAGGGAGCTGTGTCTACATGCTGGGTCCTCTGAGCAAACCATGGGAGGTCTTCTCAACACAGTAAGATGAATGTTATGCTTAACTTTATAAGAAACAGTTCTCCACAGTGGCTGTCCATTCTGCATTCCCACTAGCAATCAATGGGAGTTCCAGCTGCTCTACATCCTCATAAATATTTATTGGAATCAGTCTTTTTTATTTTAGCTCTTCTAGTGGGTACCTCACTATGGTTTTAATTTGTAGTAGTGTATCACTGTGGTTTTAACATACACTTACTAATAACTGATGATGTACAAAACCTTGCTGTGTGCTTCCTGGTGATTTGTGTATCTTCTGTGAAATGCCTGCTTGAGGCTTTTGCCCATTTTTATACTTGTTAGTGCATTTTTCAAAATGTTGATTTCAGAGATTCTTTATATATACTGGATACAAGTCCTTTATAACTTAGAAGTACTGAGAATTTTCCTCCCATTTTGTGGCATATCTATTCATTTTCTTAATGGTGTCTTTTAATGACCAAAAATAATTAGTGTTTATTTTGTCCCATGTATTAAATTTTATTTTATGTTTAGGGCTTTTTGTGTCCTGTCCAAGAAATCTTTGACTTCTTAGTAGTTTTAAAAGATTCCTTTAAGTATATTCTGCTATAGTTAAAGTTTATTTCTAGATAAGTGATCTTTTTATTAATTTTATGAATGGGTTTTCCTCTTCTATTATTTACATTTTATCTTTTTTTAGACACAGTGTCTCGCTCTGTCACCCAGGTTGGAGTGTGGTAGTCGCATCACAGCTCATTGTATCCTTGAATTCCTGGGCTCAAGTGATCCTCCTGCCTCAGCCTTCCAAATAGTTGGGACTTAAGGTACATGCCACCATGCCTAGCTAATTAAAAAAATTTTTTTGTAGAAACAAGGTCTCCCGATAGCCCAGGCTGGCCTCATGCAATCTGCGATGTGCTGGGATTATGGACACGAGCAACTGTGTTTAGCCCACAATATTTTACAACTGGTTATTGTTCATATGAAGGAAAACTTATAGTTTCTAAATTAATATCAAGACGACACACAGAAAAAGATCAATATATCTCTCAAAACAAAAGCCAAAGATTCTGGTTTAGCAAAACGATAGCACAAGTCAAAATGAAAGACCACTGGGTAACTGGGAAGACATTTGGAACACATCTGACAAAGGGATAAAATCTATAACTTACAAATAGTTCAGACAAGAGAATAAGAATAAAAAAGGTTACAGATACAGTTTGTACAAAAGGAAATTTAAGCAGTCAAAATAATTTTTAAAAGGAAATAAAAGCAGTGATACATTCCCATTTTTTACCTTTCATATTGAGAAAATTTACATGTTATGAAACTTAGTAATTACAAAGATAGGTCTTTCACATTGGTGGTGGGAATGTAAATTTTCTGGGAGACAATCTGACAGTATAATTCAAAATTTAAATGCACATATGCTTAGGCTAGGCAATCCCACTACTGGAAATTTATTATATAGGTGTATTTGTAAAAATGTACCAAAAAGTAGGCTAAAGAATATTCATTGCAGCAATATTCACAAAAGCAAAAACTAGAAACAAGCAAAATATTCATCACTAGGGAAATAATTGTGCAAATTACAGAAAAGCATTTTATGGAATGCTATAAGGCTATTCATATGAATGATACAGATTTGTACAAGTTGATATGAAAAGTAAGGTGGTGGGAAGGAACTGCAGAACAGCATGTATAAAAAGGTGAACAGACTTTTGATGTCAAAATATCAGAAAACCTCTGTGCTACTAATCATTCTTCAATAAGAATGGGCCCTGAGCAATGGCTCATGCCTGTAAACCTTGCACTCTAGGAGGCCAAGGTGGCAGGATCCCTTGAGGTCAGGAGTTCAAGAACTACTGAGATGGCTCTACTAAAAACAGAAAAATTAGCTGGGTGTGGTGACACCTGCCTGTAGTCCCAAGCTACTTGGTAGTTTAGGCAGGAAGACTGTTTGAGCCCGGGAGTTTGAGGTTACTGTGAGCCCGGGAGTTTGAGGTTACTGTGAGCTAGGATGATGCTACAGCACTCTAACCTGGGCAACAGAATGAGACTCTGTCTCAAAAAAAAGAAAATGAATGGGAAAACCATCTTTGATGTAGGTGGGAAACTATAATACTAAACCACAATATATGCGTAATATAGACTGGGAAAAAGGAGAATAAAGGATGACTCAGTAGAGATGAACAATATTAATGGGCCTAAAATAGGAAGCAAGCCAATTCTTATGAAAGCCCAAAAGGTTCAGGACTAGGAGATTTCTGGAACTATTAGAATTCCTGGTCTCCAACTGGACCAAATACAAGAGGCTCTAGAAGTCAACAGGTGCGGAAGTGGGTATGCGTAAATTCGTAACTAAAACCAGATTACATGAAAATCTAATGAGACCCAAATCTCCTTTCTTCAGTATAGCTCTAGAGCATAAGCAGCCCCACAGAGGTGACTGTAGATTTTCTCCAAAGTCCAAAACCGACTAACCTAAAGAAGAACGGTGACATTGGGATTTCTTAGAGCACAGTTTGCTAACAAACCAAGAGCTCTGTCTTCAAATGTAGGGTCTTCATTTCACCTTTAATGACTGTTAAATAAGTGACAACCAAGGATCTTTACACATTTGAGAAAAGTCTGCATTACTAAATAAAGACTGAGACTAGTGGTTAGAAATACACAGACAAAAGAAAAGTCACAGAACCTGTAATTAAAATATTTTAAGAGAAAACACTGCATCCTGAAGAAGAACCAAAAACAAAAGATCAGAGCTAAAAAAAAATAAAGAATAAGAGCTAAAAGAAAAAAAAAAAATCAATAAAAGTTTAACATTAGGCTCAGTGCCTGTGGCTCAAGCAGCTAAGGCGCCAGCTACATACAACTGAGCTAGCGGGTTCAAATCCAGCCTGGACCTGCCAAGCAACAATGGCGGCTGCAACCAAAAAATAGCCGGGCGTTGTGGCAGGCGTCTGTAGTCCCAGCTACTTGGGAGGAGGAGGCAGGAGAATCGCTTGAGCCCAGGAGTTGGAGGTTGCTGTGAGCTGACACCACCGCCCTCTACCCAGGGTGACAGCCTGAGGCTCTGTCTCAAAAAAAAAAAAAAAAAAAAAAGCTTAACATTAAAAGCAAGGCAATTTTCCAAAAGGCAGAATAAAAATAGATGAGTAATAGAAAGGAAAGGTAAAACAATTAGAAAAGCAATCCAGGGCACCTAAAATCTGATTAGTAGGAGTTCGAGAGAAAAAATGAAAACAGAGGGGAAGAAACTATCAAAAAAGTAAGGGAACAAAACTTCCAAGAATCAAAGAATATAAGCAATCCAGGCCATCCAAAATCTGATCAGCAGGAGTTCTAGAGAAAAAATGAAAACAGAGGGGAAGAAACTATCAAAAAAGTAAGGGAACAAAACTTCCAAGTTCTCACATTCTTTGAAATCTAAGTCTGCAGAAAGCAAGGACCTATTGAGTACACTGCAAAAGATGCACACGGGGGTACAACACCATAAAATCTCAGAGCACCAGCAATGAAAATAATCATTTCCAAAGAAAGAAAAAAATACAAAAATAAAAGATCAGAAACCAGAATGGCTCTGGACCATTAAATAGCAAAATTGGAAGTTAGAAAGTATCAGAGGAATACTTTAAAGATTCTGAGTAAAAATGTTTTTCTAAAATTCTATACTCATTTAAAACATCACGTAATTGTAGGGGTAGAATAATGACATATTCAGGTAGTGAAATCTCCAGAAATTTACCTCCCAGTAAATTTCTCAGCCACTAGAAAACATGTTCTTATAAAGTGAGGGAGCAAAACACAAAGGTATGGAGGGTAGGGAGCAAGGCATCAACATAGGAAGCAGATGCAGGGAATTTCCAGGATAAGTGCAAAAAGAAGTCTTACGATAACAGCTGTGAATCAGAGCTAGAGAGCAATCAAGATTCAATCAGAAAGACTGAAGGGGCTCGGCGCCTGCAGCTCAGTGGCTACGGCGACAGCCACATACACGGGAGCTAGCTGGTTCAAATCCAGCCTAGGCCAACTACAACCA
This sequence comes from Loris lydekkerianus, assembly GCA_963574355.1. Classification (NCBI taxonomy): domain Eukaryota; kingdom Metazoa; phylum Chordata; class Mammalia; order Primates; family Lorisidae; genus Loris; species Loris lydekkerianus. The sequence continues at coordinate 23,632 of CAUYPK010080564.1, forward strand.
ACTACAAACCAATTAGCCAGGCATTGTAGCGGGCACCTGTTGTCCCAGCTACTTGGGAGGCTGAGGCAAGAGTTTGAGGTTGCTGTGCGCTGTGACACCATAGCACTCTACCACGGGTGACACAGTGAGACTCTGTCTCAAAAAAAAAAAAAAAAAAAGAAAATAGAAAGACTGAAGGCTCTAGTAAGAATATTGTGGGAAAATAACCAACCTACTTATTATGAGTTATTACAAAGATTGATTAAAGCCGGGGGAAGATGCAATGGTAACTAAGCAAAATTTTAAGATAAGGGCAATTATTTAATTAAAAAACAACAAAATTGTTACAGAAAAAAACATAACCTCATGCAGTATTTGGCTACATTACTATAAGGTCAATGAATAATGACCACACTAAACATGGACATGGGGCAAGACGAGGGGGCAGGTGGTGGGAAGGAGATGCAGTGACGAGCAGCTGGCTGTTTTAATCAACCCTCTGTCATATTTAAAGCTACACATATGTTTTTTGTTTGTTTGTTTCAGCTTTATATAATTTAAAGTTCAGTTTCGCGAGTCTTGGTAAATGTATACAGTTGTGAAAACCATCACTGACAATCAAGTGTAAAAACTCTTTCCTTAACTATCCCTGAAAGTTTTCTCCCTTTGCAGTCAATCCCACTCCTACTCCAGGTAGGTAACTTAACTACTAGGTAAGCACTTAAGTTTAGGTCTGGGATCCATTTTGAATTACATTTGAGGTTTGATGTGAAGTCAGCATTAAGTATCTTTTCAAAAATTCCTCCATATGGATTTCCAGTTACTCTAGCATCATTTTTTGAAAAGACTATTCTTTCCCCATAGAATTACCTTGGCACCTTTGCCAAAAACCAATCACCACATAAATAACCTTTATGTACAAGTACATAAAGTACAAGTTCTTAGAACTTATGGGTTTTTATTAGCAAATAATATAAAAAGCAAAAATGTTCAATAAAATTATAAATGTTATTTCATTAATGTCATGGGGAAAAGATAGATGGTATGGACTAAATTCTCCAAGAGAAGAAATTAGAAAAAAATAAATTAATGTATTGTATTATTCTACTTTTACCCTTTCAAATCTCTTCCATTCATCTATGTCTATCCTTATGCTAATCCTATACTATTTTGATTACTGTAGCTTTACATTAGTCTATTAAGTATAAAATGTCCTATTTCTTTAAGTATTAACAGTTCATATCACTGATATTTCACTTCAATATTTCTTATTTTTATTGTGAAGTTACATCCTCATTCTTTCAAACACACATTTTGGTTTAGGATTATCTTTCTTTTTTTCACAGCAGTTTTTGTGAAATCATGGATATGTAAAAAATGTGTTATTTTCAATACGAGTTCCATAGAGGAACCAATGGAGCATATTCAGCTCATAGCATCAACGAAGTGTTTGGGAAGGATGTGACTGATGAATGAATGCACCATGATTTGAGAAGTTACCTTCTGGTAATTTTAATCTTGAATGAGCCACATGGCTGACCTGAGACCACAGAGGGCAGTGAGGAGCTGAAGCTGTACTGGAAGTGGACCCACCTCAACCTACACATGAGTTAGCATTAGGGTCTGCTGTCACTATCCCAACAACACTAGACCATTTGGAAGGCAAAGAAGCTGAACAGATGGGTCCCACATGAATTAAATGAGTGTCAAAAGGGAAACTGTCTCAAAGCTTGCAATTCTCTGCTGTCACAACATAAAAGCCAACCATTTCCACATAATATTGTGATAAGAAATAGATTCCTCTTGATAATCACAAGTGTTTGGCACGATGGCTGGATAAAGATGAGGTGTGAAACACAATCCAATACCAAATATTCATAAAAAAAAACTAATGATGAGGATGGGCATGGTGGCTAACATCTGTAATCCTAGCACTCCGAGAAGCCAAAGTGGGTGGAGTGCTTCAGGTCAGGAGTTTAAGACCAGCCTGAGCAAGAGTGGGACCCTGTCTCTAAAAAAGTAGCTGGGTGTGGCTGGGGGGCACCTGTAGTCTCAGCTACCTGGGAGGCTGGGGCAAGAGGATCAGTTGAGCTCAAGAGTTTGAGGTTGCTGTGAGCTATGACACCATGGCACTCTACCAAGGGCAAAAAAGTGAGACTCTATCTCAGGAAAAGAAGAAGAAGAAAAAAAAAAAAGCTAACGATGTGTGTTTGATGGTCTAGTCCTGGATTGTCCACTCCAGTTTGATGAAACCTGGTCAGTCATTACAGTGGGTGTCTACCGCAACCAGGTGAACACCATGATGAGGATGCTGGAGACAAGCCAGACCACCCTGCCACATGAACAACTCTGCTCAAACTAGAGAAGCTGGACCACTTCTTGCAAATAAAAATATTCAATTCTCAACAAGCTGTGGAAAACGGCTTTTGTGATTTCATCTCCACCTGCTCTCCGGCTACTTTGACACTGGCATAACAAGTTACCGTTAAGAAGGCAAAACTGTGTTGACAGTTTAGGTGCATACTTTGTCTGAGATATAAAAAACTTTTGATTGAAAATCAGACACTTCATATTTAATGAACTAAATAGCAGGTGAAAAATCAGGTACTTGAAACTCCTCAGATTTTGTTGTTGTTTTTTTCCTTCTGGTTTTATGTTTTTGTCCTTTCATATATTTTAGAAGCAGCTTCTCAATTTCTACAGAAAAAACTGACAAGATTTTGATCGAGACCACAATCTCAATAGATTCTACAGATGAATTCATGAGAATTGCCATCCAAACAATATTCTTCAAAGTATGAACTATCTCTCAATTAATTTAGGTCTTCTTTAACTTCTGTAGTTTTCAGTGTATATGTATTTTTCATTAAATTTATTTGTAAGTAATTAGGCAATGCTATTGTGAATGCTTTTGTTTTTTAATTTCATTTTTGGATTGCTCATTGCTAGGATATAGAAATATAATAAATTAACTTATTATCTTGTATTCTACAGCCTTGCTAAATTCACTTCTTAGTTCCAGTAGGGTTTGTTTTTGTAGACTCTTTAGAGCTTTCTACCTACATGCCATGTGCTCAGTTTTACTTTTCCATTCTCTACTTTCTTTAATTTCTTTTTCTTGCCTTACTGCACTGGCAAGGGCCTCCTATTGAATGTTAAACAGAAACAGTAAGAGTAAACACTCCCGCCTTATTCTTGATCTTAAGTCGAAACCATAAAATTATTCACCATCAAGTATGTTAGCAGTTTTTGTTTTTTTTTTCATAGACATATCAGGTTGAGGAAGTTGCCTTCAATTCTTAGCTTGCTAAGAGTTTTTATTATGAATTTGTATTGAATTTTGTTAAATACTTTTCTGTATTTATTGCCAATGATCACAGTTTTTCAACTTTATTAGTATGGTGTATTACTCTGAATTGATTTTTCTAAGTTAAACAAGTCTTGTATTGCAGGGATAAAGCCTGCTGACTACAGTGTATCACCCTTTATATAATACTGTTAGATCAAACATACTCATATTTTGTTAAGGATTTCATGACTGTATTTATGAAAAACTTTGGCTGCTAGTTTTCTATTCTGCTGATACCTTTGTTTTAGCTTTGGTATCTGAAATACTGGCCCCATAAAATGAACTGTGATATTCTTCTTTGCTAATCTGACCTCACAAAGAGAATTGATATTCTTCCTCTTCTATCTTCTGAGAATTAGGGTAGGATTTGTATTATATTCCTTCTTTTGATATTTAACAGAATACTATGTCACTGGGGCCTGGATTTTCTTGATTGGAAGGTTTTTCAATTTCTTTACTCTATTAAAGGTCAACTATTTAGATTTTCTGTTTCTTCTGGAGTTAATCTTGGTAATTTGTATCTTACAAGAAATTTGTCGATTTCATCTAAGTCAGTGGTTCTCAACCTGTGGGTCGTGACACACTGGAACTGTATGAAAGGGCTGCAGCGTTAGGAAGGTTGAGAACCACTGATCTAACCTATCAAACTAGTTGTTGTAAAGTTGTTCATAATATTCCTTATTTATTTATAGACAGAGTCTCACTCAGTTGCCCTGGGGTTGAGTGCCCTGGTGTCATAGCTCACAGCAACCTCAAACTCTTGTCACATCTCAGCCTCCTGAGTAGCTGGGACTACGGGCTCCTGCTACAATGCTAGGCTAATTCTTTTATTTTGGGTAGAGATGGGGTCTCACTTTTTGCTCAGACTGGTCTCAAACTCCTGAGGTCAGGTGATCCACCCACTTTGGCCTCCCAGAATGCTAGGATTACAGGAGTGAGCCACTGTGCCCGGTCATAATATTCCTTTACTATCCTTTTAGTATCTATAGTATCTCTAATAATATCTATTCTTTCATTCCTAATATTGTTAATTTACATCTCTCTTTTTCTTGATCAATTTAGCTAAAGGTTTATCAATTTTATCGAACTTTTTAAACAACTTTCTTTTAGTTTCTTTGATTTCTGTTCTGATCTTTATCATTTCCTTTCTTCTTACTTTGGAGTTATTAGTTCCCATAATGCGTAAACGTTTCCAAAATACAGAGAAAGAAGGAATCCTTCCCAACATATCCTATGTAGTAAATATCACCTTGATCCCCAAACCAAGAAAGGACCCAACTAAAAAAGAAAACTATAGACCAATATCATTAATGAATATGGATGCAAGAATATTCAACAAGATAATTAGCAAACAGAATACGACAATACAATAAAAAGTTTATACATAATTCTGTCAATTTTTAAATGTATTTTGACCCTTTGTTAAGTGTTTATACATTCAGAATTTTTTATGTTCTCCTGCTGTATTTGTTTCTCTGTAATTCTGAAATACCCCTCTTTATCTCTAATACTACTCCTTACCTTAAAATCTACTTTGGCTGATACTAATACAGCTACTCCAGTATCCAATGCTTGGGGAATCACCCAACGTCCTAACACTGTCATTACCTAAAGATACATTTATTTTGATTAAAGTTAAATAAAAAGTTTAAAGGGCAATATAATTACAGAATCAGAAGATATTTAAAGTAAAAAAATGCTGGTTATAATTTTATGCCAATAAAATTAAAAATCTGGGTTAAAACAAAGATATAAACAAACATGCATTTCCATATCCCCTGCCAACCCTTCCCCCACCCCCAGAATTCACCATCCCCTAGATTATTCACATTGGCAGTACTTCAGGAAATACATAAGTGGGCAGTTAGAAGAGACAGAAATGGATATGGAACGTAAAACCTGCAAATAATAATTTGTCTCTTCCTTTCTTATTATACTTTCTCTTTCTGTTACCTAACTGAACTGGTATTGGATCCCAACACAAAAAAGGCTAAAATAAAAGCTATTGATTGTTCCTTGAATGATTCATAGTATTAATAAGAATGAGAATCTTTCATTATTAAGGCTGACTGAAGCTTCTGGTTTGGGACAACTATTATTTAATATGTCAAGGAACAGCTTTCTATTCCTATTTCACGAAGGTCATGTGTCTGTGTGAGAGGAAGAGAAGGAATATGTTTGTTATAGATTTCTCAATATTAAAATGACCCTTATATTTAGAATGACATGTGTGTTTAACAAACTACTAAAGTTGTTAGCTAAAATTTTATTGAAGATAACTGGTATTTCAGATGAACTGGTTTGTCGTTTTCTTTTTGTATGTGTCTAATGTCCACTAACTTCTAAAATAGTGTAAGAATGTTTGTAATAGCTTTTAATATGGTCAATGTTTGAAAGAGGAGTGATGAGAAGATGTTAATAATAAACATTAAAGCTAAAGTTAAGGGTGGCGCCTGCTTCTCAGTGGGTAGGGCGCTGACCCCATATACCAAGGGTGGCGGGTTCAAACCCAGCCCCAGCCAAACTGCAACAAAAAAATAGCCAGGTGTTGTGATGGGCACCTGTAGTCCCAGCTACTCAGGAGGCTGAGGCAAGAGCGTAAGCCCAGGAGTTGGAGGTTGCTGTGAGGTGTGTGACACCATGGCACTCTACTGAGGGCAATAAAGTGAGACTCTGTCTCTATAAATAAATAAATAAATAAATAAAGCTGCAGTTAAAAAAAACGGAATAGTACTGGCCCATGCAGACACAGGGAACAGAACAGAGCTTAGAAGTCAATCCAAGAAGATGCTGCAATGCTGTGTAAGGAAAAATTCCAGAAAAACTTCTTGTTGGGTAACAGGAGAGTTATTTAGTAGATGGTCCTGGGAGAATTGATTAGCCACATGAAAGAAAGAAATGTTGAATTTTTACTGCCTTAATATAAAATGAAGAAAACTTCTAAAATTCTCCGGAGTTATCACCAAAGATGGAAGAAATGGAAAAACATACCAAACATTCTACCCGTTCTAGGATAGAAAGACACCTTTTCATAAAGCTATAGCTTCTCCCTCAGATAATCTACACATTTGTTAGAATCCACGCAGACGGCTGACTCTAATGTTAAAAAATAACTGCAGGAAATCAGAAAAATTAGGAGAGAGAAGAAAGCAGGTGGGAAAGAAGGGTCTAAAGATATGTCATTCCAAAGAGGGCTTATGGGGCTGTGAAACCAACAGCTCTTAAGGTTATGACCAAAGTCTGAGGTTCTCTACAGGATGCCACAGAGCAGATATAAGACTTAGTCCCTCGTAATTATAAAATACGAACCCACGATGGGTGATGTGGGAAAGTAAACAAATGTCTCAAAGATTAACCAAAATCTCTCTTCTTTAGAACAAAATTATAGAATTATAATAATTACAATAGTTAAGATATATCACAAAAAGTCAGATCAATACAGCGAAAATTCAAAAATAGACACAGAATGTATTATATGGTAAAGGTATCCTTTAAGATCAATAAGAAAAAGACCATGTGGAAGTGGCTAGAAAAAAACAGGGAGTGTTTTTAATATATACCGTATGTTAAAATAAATCCTCAGAATAACATACACAATGTTGAAATAAAATCATAAAACTACTATAAGAAAATATGAAATAATTCTTTTTAATGAGAGGAAGTTTTTTCTTAGTAATTTTTTTAAAAAAGATTGATGAATATAACTACACAAGAAACAAAAATTCCTGTATGTAAGGGAAAATCCCACAGGTAAAGAGAAAAGATAAACTAGTTACTCAAATAACTGAAAAAGGTAGATTACCTACTGTATAAAAAGAAACAATCTAGTAAGAAGTGGGCAAAAGGATATGAATTGAGATCTCAGAAAAAGTAATGCAAATGGGCACTAAAACTGCTTATCTTTACCCATAATAAAAATGTAAATTTAATGACATAACACTTCACTTGCTGGATTTGCAAAATTAAAAATAACTGTTAGAACACAGGTGAAATATACATAATGAAAACAAGAAGGGCAAAGATATACAATGAATCAAAGAGGTCTAACAACAAATGCTTCATTATTGCAGAAATTCTGAAATAAGAAAAAAAGAGATTAAAATAATAATAGAAGTGAAAAACTATGCAGTAATTAAAGCCTGTTGGAAAATAATTTGACCAGGAATTCTATACTTAGCAAACTATCATTTATAAAGAAAAAATAAAGGTATTTCTGGAGAATTAAGTTCCGAAAGTTTTAATTCCCCGGAACCAATTCTAAGGCACTGAACTGATTACTCTAGCCAACCAAAAGGAGGGGTCGAAAAAGAGAAAGATACCATGTGCTAAAAACAGTGGAACTGACCCAGTGGCCAAATAACATAAGTAAATAATTAAGGAAAAGCAATCCTGGAATAAAGTTTTATATTAATCACAGAAAGTAACTGGCCCAAACTAGAAGATGAAACCTGTGTGGTCAAAGTAAAGTGTGTTTTGGTAAAAGAATACAACAGGGCTAAGCAATAACATTAATGAAAAGCTGAAGAATTAAATGTCTATTTTCTCAATAGGAAAAAAAGGAAGGTAACTGGAAACTTTAGGGAAAAACAAAGTGTATAATAAAATCATGTTTAAAATGAAACAAACAACACAATTTTGAGTATATGCAGTTCATGTGACCATAACTGGCTAAGAATACTCTCTGTATAATTCACAATGTTGAACACTGAGTCAAAGAAAGAAATCTAACCTCAGCACTCTACTTGGCTAAAAAGCGAAACATTTTTACGTAATCATATTTCTGTAAGTACTATTAATTTGAAGTATTACTATCTACCTATAATCAAAACACAGTAGGATTTCAGTTTGGTTATGGAATAGAATGTAAACTTTTTAACAATAAAAAGTAACCGTACATAGTATAATGTTTTGTGAAATGGTGGAAGAACACTTAAAAGGAAGGACAGGATACTACGATCATGGTTTAACACAGAGAGGAATCAGAAATACTGAAAGGTGGTAAGACAGAAAATGGAGATCTGAGTATCTTCAAAGTGGAATGATAACAGTAATAGCTAAAGAAAAAGAGAATCGAAGTATAGCGAGATGCTGGTTAGACATAGTAACAAAATTAAGAAACAGGCCAAGCCTGGTGGCTCATGCACATGACCCTAACACTCTGGGAGGCCAAAGCAGGATGACAGATTGCGGCCTGAGCAAGAGAGTGACCATGCCTCCACCAAAATTAGAAAAAAATTAGCCAGGCATGGTGGACTGTGCCTGTAGTCCCAGCTGTTTGGGAAGCTCAAGTAGGAGGATAATGTGAGCCTAGGAGTTTGAGATTGTAGTGAGCTATGACAATGCTACTGCACTCTAGCCTGGTGACAGAGCAAGACCTTGTCTCAAAAAAAAAAAAAATTAAGAAACAGCAGAAATTTTAAGTTGAAATTATTAAGCTGGCACATGCTGAGAATCTGAGACCAACCTGAACAGCATAGTGAAACTATCTCCAAAAAAACAAATAACAACAATAAAAAAGAATGCTCAAATTTAATTTAATAATCTTCAATTCCAGTACCTATGAATAGAGGCAATTCTTCCATTTCTCAAATACTCTTATTTTAAAAAGTATATGTACATTTCAACGTAATATTGAGGAGGGTTATTACAGGTATTTGTTTTTTATAAAAATCTTTTGAGGCATGGAGGAACTCTTTTTGGAAATCTCATAAAATTAACAGTTTTTCATGTGTTTAGTGTACTTGAAAGTGTGGTGCCCTAATTTCTATTTTCTTAGTTTTAGTTCCAGAAATATTGGCAGAAAAAGTTAAAAGCTGACAGCTGGGTATAAGGATATTACACGATGACTCTAATTATCTAAAATGTTTCTTTTAAAAGAACAGTTGCTACTAAATACTTCATTGCTAACATTTGGTTTAAACCATGGCTACACTTATTCTATGGCATACTGGACCTGAATTTTGTAGCTGGTGGTTGATTTCCATCAGCACCTGAAAGACTGAAGTCTATGGCAAGGCTAAACACATCTAAACTTTGGAAATTGAGCTTTCAAAACCATAATGGAAACTCACTTGAATACTTATACATATACATCTTTTTGCCTTAATTGTTGCAGAACAAAATGTTTCCTACATAAACATCAGTTCAATTTAATTAAACAAGTGTTTGTGGACATCCCATTAGGTACTATGCTTTCTGTAAGCCTCACAAAGCAGAGTATAGGAGGTTAGATGTGAAAGTGAGATAAACAGCTTGACTAGCTGGCAATCAGTTCTTACCCTAGAGGAATAGGCATTTTATTTTGGTTGATTATCATAAATAATTTATTAAAACATTCCCCAAGTGTTTTACTATTTAAGCTAAAAAAGGAAAATGTTTGCAAAAAGAAAGGGTAATTTTACAGTGATGGCCTACCAAAACCAAAAAAGGTGGCATATATTCTGAATGTTTAGTTCTTGGGTAACTGCAAACAAGTACTTAAATTTCTCAAGACTTAATTTTCCTCACTAAAAAAAAAAAAAAAAGGTACTACTCTTTCCATGCCTTCTTTATTGAAATGTTAATCATTTGACAAACATTTACTATGCAATTATTATGTGCCACCCTTAATGCAACAGCAGTGTTTTTAAACCTCTTTTATCTCATGGCACACTTGAACCTATAAACTTCCGCAGCACACTTAAATTATGTTGATTAAAAAAAAAAAGAATAAAAACAGAAAATATACTTACTATGCTTTGAGCATCTTTTGAGAATAATTTTTAGTGATCTTTACAAATTTTCATGGCACACCAGTTAAAAATCACTGTGTCTGAGGTATAAGACAAATAAAATGGCATCCCTGATCTCAAGAAGCGCACAGTCTGGTGAGGAAGGTATGTAAATAAGCATAATTTAGTATGTGTGTGTTGCAATACAGGCTATGGAAACACAGGGGAGGGAAAGAGTCCAGGAACACTTTACACAGATTATGCACAAACTGAAGATAAGTGTGCCAGGTCAATGAGTTACCTAGCAAAAAGGGGTTCTAAGCAGCAGAAGTAGCACAAACACAAGCACAGGAGTCCACAAAGGCCTCAGTGAGTGTAAGGCGGTCCCAATGGCCGAGGGAAAAATACATAAAATGAGTACAGAAAAGTGGGTTGACATCAACTCGGGAGGAAAATTATAGTAAATTAATGAGATTGCACTTTACACCAAAGTCACTGTTCGTCAACATCCTGTCCTGGGATCACTCCCGTGAGGTTCATGAGAGGGAAGGCTTATTAAAATTCAGGTTCCCAGAATTGTGGACCCACTGAATCAGAATTTCTAGGGCCTGGGTAATCTACACTTTAACAAGTTGCAGAGATAATTTTTTTTTTTTTTTTCTGTCAGGAGTCACTACATTACCCAGGCTGGCCTCAAACAATCCTGCCTTCTACCTGAGCCGCTCAAAGTGCTGGATTACAGGAGTAAGCCACCATGCTCAATCCCCTCAGGTAATTCTTACACATGCAAAATTTGAGAAGCTGTACAGGTGATAATGAGTTACTAAGCTTTACACACATCAACTTTGTATTTTAGGTGGATCATTTTCATGGCAGTGAGGAAGCCTGTGCTCTTCCATGTAATATGTGTATTATAACACATTTATACGTGTAAAGTCTGCTAGTTACCTACATGTTTCATCACTCTGGCCGCAGTGAAAGCACTAAGTGGAGGAGAGGAGAAAAGCAGAGTGAAAGGGTGGGATACTTCAGTGACACAGGAAAGGACACTAAGGCAGTTATGAGAAAGATGGGAATAACACAGAGTGTCTAATAAAATAGAAAGATGCAAATAAAAGAGTTTTTTGTTGTTTGTTTGGTTTTTGCAGTTTTGGCTGGACCTGGGCTTGAACCTACCACCCCTGGTATATGGGACCAACGCCCTACCCTTAAGCCACAGGCGCCGCCCAAAAGAGATATTTCTTAAAAAAGAGTACTCAAAATTTGGTGATCAGCTGGATTAGGTAGGTTAGAAAGGGCAGAGTCAAGGCTAGCAGAAATTTCTAAGTTAGGCAATTAATGATGTTATTAAATTAGAACAGAAGAGGAAACAGAAATGTGAAAACATTCTGAAAACAAATTATCAGTGTAAGGTATTATTAATGAGGTTCCTTTCTAGAGTGCTTCCCACACTTCTCCTTTTCTTAACTTAGATGTGGATTGTATTCATGTTTTTCTCAAAGTAAAAGTAACCTCTTTTTTTTTGTTATAAAAATTCATTCACTTAAGCACTGACTGAGGAGTATGGGCCCGTGACTGTGCTCTCCAAGTGCGGGAAATATAGTGGTGCGGAGATAAATGAGGAAAACAAAACAGAAAGGTGCACTTAGGACAACTATTACTAGCTACTTTGCTGTGTTCTCTTACAGCTCTTATTTCTATTCATATTTTTGGTTTATTTCTTTGTTTTCTGTAGTTGTACTCATCTAGTACACCCAATTTTGTATCTTGCTTTTTGTCACTACAAAAACATGTCCTCAAATTATTGTAAATTCTTCATAAACACATTTTCTATGATTACCTATTTCCATGACATTTTCCATGACTACCTATTTCCACTTAAACTGTTGCAAATTATTATATATAATGCTGCAAATGGAGCTATTAGGTCAAAAGGTATGTTCATTTTATTTATTTATTTATTCATTTTTTGCAGTTTTTGGTCCGGGTTGGGTTTGAACCCGCCACCTCCAGTATATGGGGCTGGCACCTTTCTCCTTGAGCCACAGGCGCCACCCAGTATGTTCATTTTAAAGGCATAAAAATTGCCCGTTTGCTTTCCAAAAGGGTTGATTCAATTTAGACCACCAATAGAAACAAATGAGCAAGTACATTTCACGGCACCTTCACCAATAAGAACACCATTAAAAAAAACTTTTGCTAAGTCAAAAAGTAAAATTTATCACTGTGTCTTAAAATTCCACTTCTTCAATTACCTGTCAGGGAAATACATTTCCCATCTGTCTTTACCTGTATTTCTTCTTTAGTAAGTGAGCCCAAATTCTCAAGTTCTTTGCTCACTCATTTACATGGGTCTTCATGCTTTTTAAAATTATTTATACTAAAAATTTAAAGACCAGCATCCATCTGCTGATATTTTGCAGAATTCGAATCCTGGTTTTCTAATCTATTTATTTGTGTGTGTGTGTGTGGGGGGGGGGGGGGGTAGAGAAAAGGCGGTGGGAGATAGAATAAATGTCAATGTTTTATTAAGAGTCAAATGTAATGAACTTTCCCTTTATAAGTACTTCTAATTCTTTGAAGTTCTGAAGATATTTCCCTATCCAGATAAGTATCTTTTGTGAATGAAACTAGCGTAAAGATACTTTTTTTCATTTAACTCTTCAATCTACCTGGATTTTATTTTGGTATAAAACATGAGATAAAGATTCAAATGACCAGTTTCTGAAGTGTTAACCCTCTCAAAAACGTTTATTAAGCCTTCCTTCTTCTCCTGATTTCTGACGGCTTCTTTATCCTGAGTGCCTATTTCTGGTATCGCTACTCCCTTTTACTGACTGACTACATAGCTTACGCCAGTATCCAACTCTTGTATCTACTTGGTGTGCTGTGTTTTGATATCTGTAAGGTTAGCTCTCTATCACTGATTTTGGTTTTCCACTTAGAAGTTATCTCACTTTTATCTGATTATAGTCTCTCACACAAAATTAAGAATTATCTTGTTGATATCAAACATACTTCTTAAAAAGAGAATTACACTAAATCTGTACATTAAACTAATATTTGTAATAGCAACATGATAATCCTCTCCTCCATAAATCCCAGGTTTCTTCACATGGACTCACATATAACTTCATATTTTCTGTTATTTTTATGATTTTTCTATTTTCTAAACAATTACTGCTATCATAAAATATAACATTTGATTTTTAAATATCTTTCTAACATCCAGTTACCCAGCATTCTCATTTGTGCTAGTAACTTCTCATTAACTCTTGGTTTCCTTGGAACTGAATTCTGTCACACCAACAGTGGGAACTGTGCAGCTTCATTTCCATGCCTTACTGTATTGCTGCAAACGAACTTTAAGAATGCAGAACTCAAAACAGCAACTTTAAATAAAACAGGACCAAATATAATTCAATAGTATATGAAGTGTATTTTATGATTTACAACTATGAATTATCCTAAAAATGCAACGATGACTTCATATGGCCACAACAAACTCTCACCCGTGCATGCCTATTCTCTGACACACGTATGTGCACAGCCTTTTAAATACTGCATATAACTTTGTCGTGTGTTTTATACTACTGTACATACATCTATTTCAGAATAAGACATTTCTGTAGTTGATATATAAAAACTGTATACAGTGCTCTCTTTGCCAGCACTTAAGACTACAACTGGAATGACACAGTCAAAAAATTATGAAAGATCAAAAATTTTTTTAATGTACACTGTACTCTGTGGGTGATAAAAAGAGATTTTTGATGGAACTTGTTGATTCTGAACAATCACAGACTCTGTTTGTGTTGTTCACCATTACGTAGCCAGGCTCGACCACACTGCCAAGCAGGGAGCTTGCTGAATAAACGAGAAGTAATGCTTCATCTTTCAGCTATGTTTAAAATACACATAGTGGTATTTTCTCAGCCTAAATTTTGAAGGCACTTTTGAAAATTGTATTTCAAGTCATGTTAGACTAGTAACAGAAATAGAATATTAGGAATTACCGCTATCTCGTAATACCTGGTCCTGTGACCACTGAGCTCCAGCTATTTATGTTTCCTTGTCTGTTCCCTTACATTTCTGTGGACTGCCAAGGGAAACTCAACCATACTAAGCAGAATTTATTTTAAGAAAATACTGAGGTTCCTGCTAATGCCTATGCCTAAAGAAAAGGAAAGACAAGAAGACAGAAATGTAAATAAGGTGACAAATCTATGTGTTCCTCTCACCTTATGTAATATTCATTCTCTTCCTACAAACAATGAGCTTCTGTCCTATCTGACTGGTGTGGAGAAGGAGCGCTTCCCTCAGAGCAATGCTTTTCAACCTTTTCTGTCTCACAGCATACTTGATCCTGTAGTTGAACCTCAGAGGCACACTTGAATTAAGTTGATCAAACAAACAAAAGTAAAAAATATATATGCTTACAGTGCTTTGAACTTCTTTTGAAAATAATTAATCTTTACAAATTTTCATGGCACATCTAAGATCCTCTCATGTAGACCAGTGTGCCATGGCACACAGGTTGAAAAAATCTCTGTTTTAGAGCCTTGTAAATAGAAAAATGTACCGAGACTCATGTGCATTCTTGGTAGCTGGCTAGAAGACACGGCTTCTAGGCCAAGAAGACATGGTCTCTCTTAACAGTGGGGGAGAAAAGAAAGGTTTGATATGGTGAAATGGTACATATGCTTATAATTCTAGATGGGCGTTAGAATACTAACCTGCCCGCTAACTTTGTGACATTGAACAAAGTTCTTATGAGTCTGAAAAGATGTTATTGAATGGCTAGTGACTGGAAGAGATGTTTCCAGAGTGCTATGTTCCAGAAATCAGCTTGTGCAAATAAATATAGTCTGCAGTTGTACAGAGTCAACATTTTCCTTCAAAAACCTAAGCCTCCCATAAAGTATAATGTATATGGTTTTGTATACCACACTGTACAGAAATATGTATTATACAAGGATATGATGTAACTATAGCAATAAAGTCATATACATGATATATAAGATACATGTAGAATTTAAAAGGGTGTGGGTGTGTGCATGTGTATATAAAAGAGCACGCATGTGAACAGCTGACAGCTTGCTGAGGCCGTATCCACAGGCCACCTCAGGGACCAACACAACTGCTCAGTAAGTCTAAACATCAGCACTCAAACTGCTGTTTCTTTGAGCATTAGAGGCTGGGTATTAGGGGTCATGCTGTGTGAATATTACATGTGCCTGAATAACAGAATCATACCACTCAATGCAGGGAGATGTTCATACCCAGGTATTGAGACCAACAGAAGGATAGCAAATTCACATCTTTAATCACGTATCTACTCTGAAGCAAAAGCTCAGTTGTAGAATGTGACTGTAATATTTAAATCAGTGGTTCTCAACCTGTGGGTCGCGACCCCTTTATAACAATGAAAATACATCCTGCATATCAGATATTTACAATACGATTCATAACAGTAGCAAAATTACAGTTACGAAGTAGCAACAAAAATAATTTTATGGTTGGAGGTCACCATAACATGAGGAACTGTATTAAAGGGTTGCAGCATTAGGAGGCATTAGGAAGGTTGAGAACCACTAATTTAAACTATAGTTATATGCTGCATAAGAACATTTTGGTCAATGCAGACTACATATACAATGGTAGACCCATAAGATTATAATGGAGCTAAAACATTCCTATTGCCCAGTGATGTCCTATCTGTCGTATTTTATTATTTTATTTTTTAAAAAAGTCTAGTGTAGCCTAAGGATACAGTGTTTATGAAATCTCAGTAGTACATAGTAATGTCCTAGGCCTACATATTCACTCACCACTCACTGACTCACCAGGAACAACTTCTTGTCCTGGAAGTTCCATTAGTTAAGTGTTGTATACAGGTGTATCATTTTATAATCTCATACATCATAATTTTATTGTAACCTTCCTACGTTTAGATAGACAAATATTTCCCATTGTTAAAACTGCCCCAGTACTCAGTACAATAGCATGCTGTCCTGGTCTGTAGCCTAGCGGCAACAGGCTACACCAGAGCCTAGGTGTGCAGAAGCCTGTCCCATCTAGAAATTAGAAATTGCCTAATGGTGCATTCCTCAGAACATACTCTCATCATTAAGTGATACGCAACTATATTATTTTTGTCATGTTTTTATGTTTGGCTGAGTCTATATAGTTGATTTCACATAAATGAAATGTGATGAGCAATTCTTCTGTATTTATTAGATGATTAGGGATTTCAGTTTCCTAATCTTTAAATTGGGGTACCTACATGTTTATCAAAGTCTATTGTGAGCATTGAGGGAGATAACAAATAAAAAGTCCATCATGTTTCCCTTCTTAAGATTCAGGCTATTAAAGTTTGGGTTTGAGGGAACTCAAAATACCCATATTCACATGCACAGTTAGAGAATTAAGAGAGCTTTCTTCCATAGCTTTTCAGCTGTAATTCTTTATGATGCCTTTTAGAAATAATTAATTCTTACCCTCAATGCTTAGGTCAGTTATAAGCCCATAGAATGGAAACTCTTGGTTAGTACTAGGGCAATCCAATGTAATGTTTTGCATACCACCTCCCAAAAGACAGTGTATTCTATACAGTTTCACATTCATAAAAGAAGTTTAAAATGATGCTTAATAAAAATCTTTATTCTTTAAACACAACAATGAAAAATTTTGAACAATATACCAAAAATTGTAGATACTGCCTAAAGCAATTTCCATATAAGTTATATATATAATTTTTAAGTGTGTGGATATTATTATAAATATCCTGGTTTATGACAGATACAGACTACGGGATCACCAACTTAAGAAGAATAAGTTATCCTGTGTGACCATCAGGAACAGTCTAGCCACGACTGCTAAATTAAAGAAAGAGGTTAAGAAAGCATAAACACATGCATGTTTACCATAAACATAAATACGAGCTAATCGTCTCATTTAGATAAGCATACCAATAACAATACTGAACCAGGTAGATGCCACAGAAACGTCTATCAGTGGCACCAGGTTGCTGTCTTGGTAATACAGGACAAAGACTCGGATTGAACTGATGGAAATAATAGAAACACACAGTTGCTTTCCTTATTTTCACATTAACGACTTGTGAGGTTTACACAATGTCCAGTCAGTGCACACTAGGTAACAAATGTGTGCACTGATTTACAAGAATGATATACAACAGTAAATGATATACAAGAGTCAACCATTATATTCAATAAAGATTTCGCAGCAAGTAGATACAAGTGAGACACAAGCAGCTTCCGGACATAAAAATTCTTTAAAAGTCATGCAACATAGGGACTATGTGACAACATGACACAAATACTGTCCTTAGCATATGAACACAGGGAAAGGAAATACCAAGTATTTGCAAAACAAATACTATCTCAATGTCAGAATGCTATCAAGATATCTGCTGGATACTCAGAGATTCCAGGAATGGACAGAGAAAGTCAATCCACATAGGAAGTTCAGACTAGCTGTGAAAAAAGTACACCCATTTACTTAATACCTTTTGTCCATTAATTCCTCATATTAAGCTAAATCTCCATATGCTAACTTCTCTAAGGATTAGGTATGAAACTGAATTCAGATTCCTAGAACTAAAATGAAAATCTAAGTTTTAATATAACAAAAAGCAAGAGGTAATATAAAAAACCTAAAACTACTCCAAGCTTGCTTGGTAGAAGTCAACCTTATTGTTTACCATCCAGAAACTGGATCCACTAGCAAATTCTCAAAATAGACAGAATTCAGGGCGGCGCCTGTGGCTCAAAGGAGTAGGGCGCAGGCCCCATATGCCGGAGGTGGTGGGTTCAAACCCAGCCCCGGCCAAAAAAAAATAGGCAGAATTCAATTCACTACATAATATTTAAAGCCCCTTGGGGGTGGGACACAATTATAAGAGGGACTTTACCTAACAAATGCAATCAATGTAACCTGGTTCTCTGTACCCTCAATGAATCCTCAACAATAAAATTTAAAAAATATATATTAAAGCTCCAAAATAAACTGATGAATATGTAGTTCTTACGCCCAAAGAGTCCAGGGATATTTACTGAATGTGTGCTATGTGCTAGGCACTGTTCTCAATGTTTTCATGTATTACTTAGTTAATCCTCATTACCGTGTAGGTATATATTATCTCTTATTTACAAATAAAGAAATAAGTATTACCCAGACAATATTTAATAGATTAAATTACTTAACCAAAGTTACAAAACTAGTAATCCTGATGATCTGGTTCCAGAGAAAATGCTCTTAACCTAATATTATAACATATATTTAGTACAAGAAAAAGAAAATTTTAAAAGTCTAAGTACACTGACTATATTTTATGAATTTTTAAAGACTGTTCTGACTTCAAATATCCTGTCCTATTGTCAGGTTATTTGCCCAAATTTTGACTGGGGGGAAAACTGTTTGCAGGAGGAGTTTACTAACCTATATGTCTAACATTTACACTAACAAAAGAAAAAGACCACACTAATGAAATGACTAATACTTCAAATTTCTTTGATTTTTAGTACCATTGTTATTATCAAGAACAGAAACTGCTTTGAAAAAGTCATGTTCAACCTTTAAAATTGGTATATAGTTAGAAAAAAGAACACAAATATCACTTTCACAAATGAAAGATGCTCCCTATCATGGTCTCAACAGCACATAATAGCCATTACATTTTTAAGGAAATCTTCATAAGGCAAACAACTAGAAAATAATGCTACTATGCATTTATATTTACAAGTATAAAAGTAAGAGCTTTAAAATATAATTATTTCTTTTCCTGGATGTCATGTATGGTTTCGTTTCATATTAGAGTTTACATCTGGTGCCTAATTTTAATATTTTCCCCACTAATGCCTCTTTACATTTGATTATATGCTCCATAAACCTATATTCACAGAAGTGGCTGATTTAAGGGAAAAAAATACAATTCAGTCACTTTCAAGCTGAAAGTGATCAGTTGCTTTGAAATACAATAGTACTTTCAGATCTAGATCTTCAGTAAGTCCATCATGAAAAGTACTTTGAAAAGCAAGATCTCTCAAAGAAAAGTAAGCCATAGAAATCTGCTTAGCTTGTTGAAAAATGCACATATCTTCAAAATAACTCTAAATAGTATCTCATTACCTGAGCAGTTTGCTGGTTAAAAAAATATTCAGAAGTTGGCTTGGTGCCTATAGCTCAGTGGTTAGGGCACTGGCCACATGTACCAGGGCTGGTGGGTTCATACCTGGCCCTGGCCTGTTATGCAACAATTACAACAACAACAACAAAAAATAGCCGGGCATTGTGGTGGGCACCTGTAGTGTAGTCCCAGCTACTTAGGAGACTGAGGCAAGAAAATTGCTTATGCCCCAAGAGTTTGAGGTTGCTGTAAGCTGTAACACCACCACAGCATTCTGCCAAGGGCGACACAGTAAGACTCTTTCTAAAAAAAAAAATCAAAAGTTGAAGGCAAGTAATTTGAACATTAATGAAACTACCAAATCAATAGCATAAACATCATTACTACTTTCCATCAAGGACAATAGTTTTTTGTTTGTTTTTCGAGACAGAGTCTCATGCTGTCAACCCTCAGTAGAGTGCTGTGGCATCACAGCTCACAGCATCCTCCAGCTCTTGGGCTTAAGTGATTCTCTTGCTTCAGCCTCCCAAGTAGCTGGGACTACAGGCGCCCACAATGCCCAGCTATTTTTTGGTTGTAGTTGTCACTGTTGTTTGGTAGGCCTGGGCTGGATTCGAACCCGCAGCTCTGGTGTACGTGGCTGGCGCCTTAGCCGCTTGAGCTACAGTTGCTGAGCCAAGGACGGTGGTTTTTATCATCTTTTCACATGTATGTCTGTACAACTGAGGACAGAGCAAGAAAAAAGAGGTTTACTATGCCTCTGGAATTATGTTTCTAAGATTAGAACACATTTTCTGAAAACCATCTACTGGGATGGGTTACCAAGGGAAATTATGGAACATACTTTCCTAGAAGTCTTTAACAAGTAAGGATGATGGCCAGAGGCTATTCAGGGTGCTGTGACGGGTCTGCTGGCCTTCATCACCCTAGTCACCGGTGTGCAGTAGATGATCTACTCTTCGTGCCTGCCACTTAACTGCTCTAAATGCCAATAACCAAAATGACCACGCCTACAGTATGTTTGATTCTCCAAAGTCACTGATGGTTTCAGAAAGAAAACAATCCTTCCACTCCATCCTTTTCCTGTGGCAACTTTTCTCTGTCACAGAATTTCACACGAAGGCTTTCAAATATGTGGAAATTTATTACAAACAGGCAGACAAAGAGATTTTAGCTTATGAAAATGCAACAAACTGACATAGACTGTCCTTCGTTCAGGGAGTGGTTTACTTACTCTTCCCTAAAATAAAAAATACACATTAAAATACTAGGAACGGCATAATGTTTGGGGATTGTAAAGAACCTTAAAAATTTTGCAGGTGAGGAATAAGTTTTGAAAGGTCAAAATATGAGGCCAAACAGCTAGTTATTACCTGAATGTAGAATAAGTATTTTCTGATTCTTGATCCAGTGTTCTTTTCACTATAGCTCACAGCCTCTCCTTAACCTAGCAACCTTGTTTAAAAATGTCTCCAAAATCAATAGAAATATGCAACTACTTAATAACTTACACAAAAGCGTTTCTTACATGCAATCTCCCTGAACATCCATGAGGGACTGCTACCAAGACTACCCACAGAAATCAAAATCCATGGATCTATGACTTCCTTATATAAAGTGGTGGAGTATCTGTATATAACCTACACACATCCTCCTGTATACTAATGTCATTGCTAGATAACATACAATGTAAATGGTATGTAAATACCTATATACTCGAGTATAAGCCAAGTTTTTTCAGCACAAAATTTGTGCCAAAAAATCCGAACTTGGCACAAATTTTGTGCCGGAAAAAACTCGGCTTATACTCGAGTACATACGGTAGTTATTATGATGTATTATTTAAGGAATGGGGGGGGGCGGATGTGTACATGTTTAGTACAAATGCAACCACCCATTTTTCTCCCTAGTATTTTTAATCTGAGATTGGCTGAATTCATGGATGCAAAACCCATAGATATGGAAAGTTGATGTACTTCAAATCTACACTCAACAAATGACCAACTGGCACAGTGAAATTTACCTGCTTTTTACATAATTTAGCATATAGCTAAATGATATGAGATAGTATTTTAATTTCCAAATATGATTCTGCTTCAAAAAGATCAATGCTTACTGATCACCAATAGTCAGGCCCTACGCTAAGTACATGAGGATACAAGAATGAATACAATATGGTCTCCACCTATTCAAAAACCTATGCCTAAAATTCTCTTCACAATATCGTTTTACATTTCTGTTGTACTTATAAGACCCATTTCTCCACTGAGCCTACTAAGCCCAGTGAGCCAGAGAAGAGAGTTATAATCAGAGCAGAAAGATACTATCCCTATATGGCTTTTTTCACATCACACTTCTTTAGCTTCTACTTACTACACAAATATTAAAATCTGAAGTCTACCTGATAAGTATGGTATGTAAAAATTCTTACAAATTTTTAATAGCACATTTATTTCAAATGGCAATGTTGGCCTTGATACAAAGACTCCTTTGCAACAATTCCAATTATATGCCAAATTAGTAAAACTTAACCTCTTACAAAGTATAGCTTAGATAAATTATCAAGCTAACTACCGAAATTATACAGAAGAAATGAGTATTTAATTTTCAGGTCAAACATAAAACATTATTCTTGTACGAGGCATACATTTAAAATAACTAGATGTATATATTTTTGTCTAGTTTGATGCAATTTGGGATCATTTAAATTATCTCATTAACTGAGTTACTTAGCAAGTAACACATTATAATTCCCATTGTATCAATGCAGAAAAACAGGCAAAAATGTGATATAACCTGTCCCCCACCATACACATATACAAAGTAGCAGTGTGGGACTGGAATTAAGTCTCTTAGGCAAAGCATGGCTTTCTAACATGTAACTAAAAACAGTTTCACTTTAAGAACTATGCAACTTGAAGAAAATAACTCCAAGACACCACTTTTATTACAAACTTAGAAACTCTTTACTGGAGCACTTTACCTTTAAACTCCCTAAGCTGTATAGGTGGAGTGGGAAGAAAGAATGCCTAAAAAGTCCTTCAATCAGGAATGCCTGATTCATGTAATAAAAGATTATATTATATAAATAACATAATAGCTACAAAACATTATCAGTATATCCAAAGTTGAATAACCTTTTTGAATGATGGAAATCTCCAGCCTTGAAACTGAATCTTCAGACTTCACTGTATGTTGCCTCATATTTCTTTTTTACATCCTAACACTTGAGTTTCTCCTATCCACAGGTTTTAACTTTTATTACAGCATTTTTTCCAAATAAGCTGTTTATAAAAACTCACTTTGCAATAAACTTAAGGGGTAACTCAGGCAAGCAACTTTGTTTTACACAAAAATATTCTCTTTTAGCAGAATAATATCCTTACCCTAAATGCTTTCAGATTTTGGACTTTTTAATATTTGCATATATGTGAGATGTTTGGGGGATGGGATCCAAGTCTAAACACAAATTTCATTTATATTTAATATACCTCTTATACACTGAGCCTGAAGGTTAATTATGTAACATTTTAAATAATTCTGTGCGTGAAACATAATGTGTGTATACTGAACCATCAGAAAGCAAAGGTGTCCAGTATAGAAGGTTCTACTTGTGGTATCACAACAGCATTAAAAAAGTTTTGGCTTTTGGAGCATTTTGGATTTCCAGTTTGGATTAGGGATACCCAATCTGTATTACATCACATGTAAGGTTACTCTTACTATCATCAAATAAATAAAGGCTACAATCATTCTATAAAATTAAGAAACATGGCTCCCAAATAGAGATAAATATCAAGAACTCCGTCTACTGATTGATATCAGAAACTGCTAATCTGACACTAGAATTCCAGTTTTTATTTTTTTTTATTTAGTACACCTCTATAAGAATTCTAATTTTTTTAAATTCTAATTTTTCCTATATTTCCTTTGTCACCTCGAAATTACTAAGTAACAGTCCCAGAATTTTAAGGTTTGGTGAACAGCAATTTCACCAAAATCTCATTGGTGAAACTGGTGAAATTTTCATTTGTTCCCTTCTTTTAGAATGATCAAATCTGATGTTTCTTATCTTTGGAGATGGTATAAGGTTATCAGTTTAGGTTTAGACTCTACCATCCAATATATTCATATTAGGCCACGTACTAAATATTAACAGCTTGGCAATTACTATCCCACCATAGTTCAAACTCCCAGGCATAATGATGTTCCAGGTAGGCTGACTGACACCTGGGTGTTTCACAGTGAAATGGGGTTCCAAAAAAATGAACCAAATGCCAGATTTGGTTTTGGTGCCTAGTCACATGTGCAGTGCTAGCAATCAACAAGATAGAAAACAGGACTTACTACATAAATTGCATCCTTCTCTTACCTCAAATAAGTCTGGTCATGAGACCTCACACCTCCTAAGGTGAAAGGAAAGGAACATTTATTAAGCATCTAATCCAGGTCAAGAACTCTCTTGGATCTCTACATTATCTCATTTAATTCAAAAGTCCACTGAGTAGTAATCATCACTTCCATTTACAGATCAAAACTGTCCAAAGTAATCCTTCCAGTAATTTTTTTCTTTTCTTTCTTTCTTTTTTTTTTTTTTTGGAGGCTGAGTCTCACTTTATCACCCTCAGAAGAGAGCCATGGCCTCACACCTCATAGCAACCTCAAACTCTTAGGCTCAAGTGATCCTCCTGCCTCAGCCTCCTCAATAGCTGGTACTACAGGCCACAACACCCTGTTATTTTTAGAGATAGGTCTTGCTTATCCTCAGGCTAGTCTCAAACTCCTGAGCTCAGGCAATCCATCCTCCTAGGCCTCCCAGAGTGTTATAATTATAGGCGTGAGCTACCTTGCCCAGCCTTCCTGCTAATAATTTTAAGAACCAGGTTTTGAACCAAGGTGGATCAGTTAACAAAGCCAGTACTGTTAATACACAGAGAATTTTAAGGCTAGATCACTGACCATATAGCGCAATAACTTGCTCTGAGGAGTATGAGGCTTAAAGAGATTGAGACTTGCACAATGGGCATATGAATTCAAGTCTCCTGATTTTTGGAGCAGTGCTATGTAAAATAATGATCCTTACTTTTGCCTGTGTGTGCATGTTGGGGGTGAAATGTCACTCTTGATATAATTCATAACATCTCAATTTTCTCCAAATTCATAAGGGTGGCAATTTCAGAGAGGTACACTTTAAGTGACCAAAAATATTAAATATATTTGGCAAGAATAAAAACTTAATTGGTGCTTATGAATTATCACATTGGAAAAAAAAGTCTATTTCTGTTATATTTATTTGTTCAGTCAAGCACTTTATAATGTATGGGCTGCTATACTCGGTGATAACAATACAGGATCCCTCACAGAATTTGTTCCCCAGTGGAGGACAGTGGGAGTAGAAGATGCTACTTTGGGAATGGGAAGCAGGGACCAACCCAGACAAGACTTTTCAAAGGAGGTGATGTGAAAGATGAGTAGGAGTCAGTTAGTTACCAAGGGGAACGGAAAACACAAAAGTCTCAAGTACAAAAGTATTTTGCACATTGGAGAGCAGGAAAGGCCAAGGGAGCTGTTAACAGTAGGGAGGAGATAAGCAAAGACCAAATCACACAGGTCCTTGAAAGCCAGGGCTTTACAATTCTTTCTATTAGAATCAGCTGGTGAACTTTAAAACAAACAAAACACAGATGTGAGGCTCCACTTCAGAACAATTAAATCAGAATCTTTGGGGATGAGACTCTGGCACTAGTTTTTTTAAAAGCTCCCTAGATGATTCAAATATGTAAATGGATTGAAAACCACTGTTTAAGTTGTAAAGCAAATTAAACATTTTTATTAATGTAAATAAGAAAAGGGATGATTTTAAATCTTTCTGGGCCCTAGTTTCTTTAGTTCTAGTAAAAAATGGGTTGGAGCAAATAAGAAGTAGCATGATAAAATAAAAGGAGTCATAAAACATTGGTTTTTGTCAACGAATCTGTTGCTTGCCACCTAATATGACAATAGATTAGAATACCATCATTTCCTAGAGTTACTTGGTAACACTGCTCTGTCTACAGGACTATTACATACTTGAAGATAAATAATGCTTAAGAAAAATTGATAACTGTTTTAATAAAATATAAACCATGATATTCTAAGACTTAACATTTCTAAATGTGAATAATTTTTAACATCATATTTTAATCAGAGATGAAATCTGTTGTAATGCTTAAGAAACACATTTCATTTAAAGAATCACCCCTACCCTGAAATTTAAAATATAAAATAATAGAGAACTGATCCTTTTAATGCTGTTAGCTATTAATGAGATCAAATGGGATTAAGTTATCTCTCTTCAAATAAACAGATCAACAGAGCAAATGCCTTTAAATGGTAAAAGAAAGTTTAAAAATCGTTATTCAGTAAAGGGCACTAATAAGGTAAAAACTACTCTGGAAAAAATTATAATCTACTTTACATTATTTAAGTATCTTATTTATGATGTTGTTTACAAAGCTCTGCCTCCAGGACTGTCCATGCATAAAGTCATGCAAAGCTACTATACTTCAGTCTCCCTTTTATATTGAGCCCCATGAGAATTTCATGAAGTTTTCATTTAAATACAGTATTTGTATTTTATGATATTTCTTTAATACTATTAATATATCCAGTTCACTTATAATAAAAGAAAAACATTGTTTGTGTTTATTTGTGGTTCATTTTAAATTCTTTAAAACTGACAGGAATGCCTTTCAAAGTTTAGAGTTATAGTCAATGATATAATATCATTAATATTTATTTACTTTGTTATTTCCTCCATGCTGCTATTACCACTGTGATGTGCTATCATTTCTTCCAATCACCTATTCTGTGATTTTAATAGGAAAGCAGTATACTCTGAAAAAGCACAAAAATTTTTTGAAGAAAATTATAAATGAAATCTTTTTTACCCAAAATGTGACATGAGAAAACTTAAAAAAAAAAAAAAAAAAATCCACCAACACACCCGCACATACACGGCCCTCTTCAGATAATTTTGGCTGATGACACTGCAGAACAGTTAATCTGATAATTAAAATTTTCCAGAACATGTGATGTTTGGATGGGATCTATGCTGTCAACCTGAATTCAGCACTTCAGTTAAAAAAATCTTAAAACTTGAATACCCAGACATGTTAAATTCTTAGGCTGCAGTTGCTTTGAGAGCCATTAATAAAAATACAAACTGTTTTGATTTACCCAAACTTACTTAGCAACAAGGTATCTTAAGTATTTTCCAGGACTTTTTTCCTACAACACGCAATCCAGCACATAAACAAATTTTGTCGGTACAACGTAAGCAAACACCCAGAGAATCCAGTTTCTAGGCAGGAAAACATGAGACCAATATTGCTCGAAGTGGTTCGAAAGAGGCAGTAGAAATCACTCCTTGAGTTACCTGGAATTCACCTACTCAAGTTTTCTAGAGGTTTTCCCCGGCCACATAAACTACGATTCAAAATAACCATCCCGCAAACCCCGGACCTCCATGTGCACAAACGCGCAGTGCTGGAATGAGGAAGCTACACCAAGATGAAATCACAACTCTAATTCACTAAAAAACATGCCGCCTGTTTTCTCCCAAGCCCCCTCTTCTGTGCTCCCTTTACCCTTTAACTATGTCAACAGCTTCCCAATTATTGACGTCCAAGAAAACGGCTTTAGATTCCCGAGTCTAGTAACATGGTCGGCCACCACCATCACTATTCCTTTAGCATCCTAAAACAAACCCCTCACGCCGCGGTCGAAACCCACCGGCTGAACGGCTGGTGTTTACACAGTCAGGTCCTGGGTCTGCCCTACCTTTCTGAGCCACTTAGCAAACATGAAAACACGCATCACATAATGGACTTAGTAAAGACACAGTCACAGGAGGCATGTCTCAGGTCTATGAATGAAAGATCCAAACGCTGCATCGTCTCGGTGAAGAGGAAAAAACAACCCCAGAGGAAGGGTGGGAGGGGAGCTGCCGAGTGGGGGAAGCGGTTTTCCTTCCATAGCCCTGCCGGGCGATTTAAACCCAGGAAGACGCGAGCGCAGGGCCGGAGTCCTCGGGCGTGACAGCCCCGCAGGATCCGCGCCCGATCTCTCACGCCGCCGTGTCCGCGGAGGCCCCGCGCCCGCGGGCCGGGTGGGCGTGCGGGGCGCGGGAGACCGAGCCACTGCGGCCGGGGCGGCGGCCCTAGGCGCACTTCCTCAGCCTCCAGCCGCCCCATCCCCAAAAATGGGAGGAGAGGAAGGAAACCCAGAGCGGGGCGGCCGCCCGAGGGAGAAAGGAGAGGGAGCGGCGCGCTCGCCTCTGCAGCTGGGAGAGGCCAGAGGCGGGCGAGGGAGAGGGAGCGGCGATCACCGGCCAACTCCGCCGCGGGCCGACTACGGAGACCGGCCGGCAGCCCCCGCCCGACACGGCGGGCGCGCCCGGGAGTCCCCGCACCCACCCCGGCCCCGGCCCCACCGCGCCCGCTCTACTCACGCTCGGGGCTCTTCCAGGCTCCGCGGCTCCAACCGCATCGGGTCCCAGCCCGGCGGGCGGCGGCGGCGGCGGCGCCGAGGGAGAGGAGAGCGGGCGGCACGGCCCCCGCCTCCCGGCCCCTCTCCCCCGCCGCTCCGGAGCTGCCCGGCCGGGCCCGAGCCCTGCCTCGCCGGCGGCCCCAGCCCCAGTCCCAGCGGCGGCGGCGGCAGCAGCCCGAGACCTCAGCAGCCGCAGCGGCAGCACCGGAACTGCTGCTTTCTCCTTCTCGCTCGCTCTGCTCGCTGGCCCCCGTCACACGCCCCCGCCCCCGTCTCCTTTCTCTGTCGCCCCTGTTTTTTTTTTCCTTTTGTTTCCAGAATAAACTTTATTGGTTTCTTTTTCCGCTCACATCGTGTAAACAAACAACGAACTCTTCCCCACCCCCTCGATTCCCCCCTCCTCCGGCAGACGAGGGTAAGAGCTGAGGAGGGGCCGAACCTATAATGCCCCGGAAGCAGATGGGCCAAGGAGAGGAAGTGAAATTGAGAAGAGGAGGCGGGGGAAGTGGGCAGGTCGGGCACCAGTGTGTGCTACTGCGCCTGCGCCCTGCTGTTTCGCCCGAAGTTGGGTGCTGTTGGGGCTGCCTTTCTGACCTGTGTTTGTTTACTGCTCTAGCTTCTGCAGTAGTGAGTGGGTTGTGTCATCCTACGACAGCGTACGCGCCGTGTCTTTGTTGCTACGGGCAGCAGACGGGCTAGGGTAGAGATATGGAAAGGAATATTGGGAACAAGTGAGTTCATTCACTTTTACGAGAGGAAACGAGATTAGTTTGGGGGCGAGAGAAGGGGGCGCGGTGGTTAACCGCTGTCAGTGGCTAACCAGAGTGGTTAGGGTTTCTAGAAATAGGGCCTTTTTCAAAGCTTTGCTGCGCGTCCTCTGCTCAGAGTGGTTTAAGTTGCAGCCCGTCTCAAAGGCGGAATGCACTGCCACAGCCCTCCGCAATCCTGAAACACTTCGGGAACACCTTTTGCTATGCTCCCATTTTTGTTTTTGTTTTTCTGATTTGAATCTGCTTGTAGGATTCAACTGTATTCAAAAGACGTGCTTTATTTGTGTAAAGCCAAGCAAGACTTCAGAGATTTCATGTTGGCGATAGACTAGGTTCAAGGTAGTACCTTGCCGCCGTGAACCTTAGAAGCCTCTTTTTGCTTGAAAGTAATGGAAACTGCTGACTTCGGAGCTCTAGCCTGATAAGGATCTGGTATTGTGCGGTTTCCTCCCTCTAGTGGTCTTTCTTTGTATTGAAAAAGCGTAGGAGCTGTGATTAGAAATCTGGGAGTTCCCCAGCTTCCGTTTCTCCTTGAATTTTTAAGGAATAGATGACCCACTCTAGAAATTTTACAGTTCAACTTATCATCCAGAGCAAAAACCTGACCAGTAACAATCTTCTCAAACACTACACATCCATAACCCAATCGTAAATGGGATCCATTCCTCCATGTGGTCATAGTTAAACTTGACTGTATTTCTATATTTCTGTATTTCTTGTGTTTCTTTCACTCCCTTAAACTAATAGTGTGTGTGTGGGGGGTGTCTATGTTTCTAAATATTTTTCTTGAACTAGTGTTTTTCACCAGTTTCAGAACACTCTTCAGAGGAGGGAATTAAAAACAACAAAAAGGCCGTCAACATTAAATTACCACAACAAACCATAAGGCAGTGTTTCCCAAATTTGTTTTCAAGAACAGAGTTCTGTGAAATACTAATAGGTAGACGTTGGTAGGGAGAAATTATGCCTTTTAAGATTTATTTTTTGGTAAGAAAATGCTAATGATATTATATGATTTTTTATTATGTGATCATCTGCCTCGAAGAAATCATAAGTGGTAGCAGAAAAAATGCCATGTCTTTTGAATGCATGACACTAATCATTAGTGCAGAAGTAACATTTACTACCCAATTCACAATTGATAATTTGCCTTATTTCCTGGTCATTGGTCTTGCTTTCAAGGTATTTTTCAGTGTTTAAGATGTTAGACATCTATCTGATGAAATTCATTGCTCAAGGACTTGGGACTGAAAGAAGGGTGTTTTAAAGGAAAAGTAGAAATAGTGATACTCTTAGATGGTAAATCAAACAAAAAATGGAATTCCTCAAAATTATATAATTGCCTCCCAAGAGTTCTAAGGAAATAGCCAAGATGAAACTGTTATTCCATTGTAATACATTGTAATTATAATGACAGTTACTTACCTTTTGGATTTATTTCAGTTGGAAATAATGATAACTGGGGCAGTGCCTATGGCTCAAAGGAGTGGGGCGCCGGCCCCATATGCCAGAGGTGGCAGGTTCAAACCCAACCCTGGCCAAAAAAAAAAAAAAAAAAAGATAACTGGTACTTGCATGTGTATTGTGCATCAAAACGTTCTCTACTGACCTTTGAAGTCATTTGCAAATGAACCATCAATGACTCTATGGCTTTCTAACTAAAGACTATAATCTTTTCAGGACACTCTTGGCTTTCCATAAATAATCTCAATCTGATTTTCCTGCCTTATTTTGTCAACTTGATTATGTAGTAGTATACTCTGGATGTATAAAATTGACAAGTCAAACAGTGAAAACACACAGAGGTAACAAAGTGAGCTAACTATATAGCATTTTTTAATTCTGTTGTGGTCAACACAGAATTAAAACATACTTTTAAGATTTCAGGGTGGGTTTTTTTTTTTTTTCCGGTTTATGGTTTATGTTGTCCTAAAGTATCTTGGTGAATGTCCTATGTGTGCTTGTAAGAGACTATGTGTTGTTTTTGTTGGGTGGAATGTTCTATAAATGTCGATTATATCAAGTTGGTGATGCTGTTGTTAGGACTGATTTTCTCTACTAGTTCTATCAGTTGCTGGGAAAGAAGCATTGACGTCTCCAAATATAATAGTGGATCTGTTTCTTCTTTTTCTTCTGTGTATTTTTGTTTGATATATTTTGAAGCTTTGTTGTTAGTGCATACACATTTAGATTTGTGTATTTTAATGAATCAACTCTTTTTATCATTATGGATGTCTCTCTTTATCCCTGGTAATATGCTTGTTCTGAAATTTACTTTGATATTAATATGACCACTCCAGCTTGCTTCCTTCCTTCCTTTCCTTTCCTTTCTTTCTTTCTTTCTTTTCTTTTCTTTTTTTTTTTTTGAGATAGAATCTCATTTTGTCACCCTTGGTAGAGTGCTATGGCATCATAGCACACAGCAACTTCAAACTCTTGGGCTCAAGTGATCGTCTTGCCTCCACCTCCCAAATACCTGGGACTATAGACAACTGGCACAAGGCCTGGCTATTTTATAGAGACAGGGTCTCCCTGTTGTTCAGGCTGGTCTTGAACTCCTGAGCTCAAGCAATTCACCCACTTTGGCCTGCCAGAGGACTAGGATTACAGGTGTGAGCCACCCTGCCCAGCCTCCAGGTTTCTTTTGATTAGTGTTTACATGATGTATTTTTTTCTATCTTTTTTCCCCTAGTCTATCTATGTTATATTTAAAGTTAACTACTGGTAGGCTTGGTGCCCATAGCTCAGTGGTTAGGGCTCTGGCTACATACACCAGGTTCCAACTCCTCCTGGATCTGCTAAAAACAACAATGACAACAACAACAGCAAAAACCATAGCTTGTCACTGTGGTGGGTGCCTTTAGTCACAGCTACTTGGGAGGGTGAGGCAAGAGAATTGCTTAAGCCCAAGAATTAGAGGTTGCTGTGAGCTGTGACACCACGGCCTTCTACCAAAGGTGACAGAGTGAGACTCTGTATCAAAAAATAAATAAATGCATAAATAAATAAAGTTAACTACTGGTAGACAATACATATTAAATGTCTTTTTAATAATTTCAATCTGACAGTTTCTATCTTTTAATTGCTATATTTAAATGATTATATTTAATGTAATTAATAATATGGTTGGATTTAGGCTTACCATCTTATTTGTTTTCTATTTGTCCCCTATAGTTTGTTTTCTTTTGTTTGTTTAGTTTTCTTTGAGACTCTGTTGCCCTGTGTAGAATGCAGTGGTGTCGTTGTCATTGTACCTTGCTGCAGCCTCAAACTTCTGGGCTCACCAATAATCCTACCTTCAGATTCCCAAGCAGCTGGGACAACAGGCCCAGGCCACCAGGCCTGGCTAATTATTTCTACTTTTGGTAGAGAGAGGGTCTCTCGCTCTTGCTCAGGCTCATCTGAAACTCTGAGCCTCAAGAAATCCTCTGGCCTTAGCCTCCCGTAGTGCTAGAATTACAGGAGTGAGCCACTGTGCCAAACCTGTTTTTGTTTTTATGTTACTGCTTTCCTGTCTTCTTTTGGATTCTTTGAACATCTTTTAATATTCCATTTTAGTTTGCATATTGTCTTGTTAAATATATTCCATTGTACTTTATTTGGGAGTTGCTCTATGGATTACAGTACACATACCTGAATTTTCTCAGTCTGCTTAGTGTTAACATTATACCACCTCAAGTAAAACATAGACAGAATCCTTGCAACCATTGTTTTTGAATCGTTTCCTATTCCCCACAACCTTTATGCCATAGTTGGTATGTGTTGTATCTGCACATTTGGAAATCCCATCAGATGATTTTATAATTTTGATTTCAGCAGTTCTACAGAACACGAAAAGAAAAAAACAATCTTATATACTCATCTTACCATTTTCATTTATGTTTCACTTCATTTCTGAAAAATCCATGTTGCTTTCTGGTTTCATTTTCTTTTAGCCTGAAGAATTTTACATTCCTTCAGAGCAATTCTGCTAATGACAGATTCTCTTAGCTTTCCTTTATCTGAGGATTTTTTTTTTTTAATTATTAAATCATAGCTGTGTACACTAATGCAATCATGGGGCACCGTGATTAATTAATTAAACCACCATACACTGGTTTTATAGATCATTTGACACATTTTCATCACCCTGGTTAACATGGCCTTCCTGGCATTTTCTTAATTATTGTGTTAAGACATTTATATTCTACATTTACTAAGTTTCACATGTACCCTTGTAAGATGCACCGTAGGTGTAATCCCACTAATCACCCTCCCTCTACCCCATCCTCTCCCCTCTTTTCCCCCCTCCCCCTTCCCCATATTCTTAGGTTATAACTAGGTTATAGCTTTCATATGAAAGCCATAAATTAGTTTCATAGTAGGGCTGAGTACATTGGATACTTTTTCCTCCATTTTTGAGATACTTTACTAAGAAGAATATGTTCTAGCTCCATCCATGTAAACATGAAAGAGGTAAAGTCTCCATCTTTCTTTAAGGCTGCATAATATTCCATGATGTACATATACTACAATTTATTAATCTATTTGTGGATTGATGGGCACTTGGGCTTTTTCCATGCCTTAGAAATTATGAATTGGGCTGCAATAAACATTCTGGTACAAATATCTTTGTTATAAAGTAATTTTTGGTCTTCTGGGTATATACCTAGTAGAGGAATTATAGGATTGAATGGCAGGTTTATTTTTAGATCTATCTGATAATATTTCAATGTTGCCTTCATTCCTGAGGGATATTTTAGCTGATTATAGAATTCTGTGTTAACATTCTTTTCTTCTCCTGGTACTTTAAAGAGTCATCATTTCTTAGGAGATAAAGAGCAAACCATATGCTTCCCCTAAAATTCTGTTACGACATACAGTATTTCACAAAGCTTGACAGTCCATGTTTTCTCATCCAAGGAAAGGAAAATTCCCTTGTGCAGGATCAGATATGTACACTCATTAGGGTTTCAGAACCACTTTGAAGTGTAACTGCTCTACCCTTAGACTGGAGTGTTGAGGCAAAGCACCTTCCCATCCTTGAGTTATAAAACAATCCTGGCCAGAGAAAAGACCACAGACATACCATGTTCCCAAGTTGTCAGGAGTATACTCATGGAAAATGTAAGCTTCTATGCTTGTAAAAAACACTGCCCTCAGGCCTCCTTTGCGGTCATTCAAATAGTTTTTTCCCATAGGTAATTTGTCATTTTTCTCTTGATTATTTCAGGAATTAAAATGTTTGGCTTTAAATGGGTCTTGATACATCTAGGCATTATTTTCTTTTATTTACTCTGTTTAGATTTGTTGAATTCCTGGATTTGTAAATGTACATAGTTTGTTAAATTTGGAACATTTTCAGCAATTCTTTTTCAAAAATATTTTGCTCTAATTTTTTCCTCCTCTTCTGGGAATTCAATGACAAGAATGTTAGATATTTTGATATTGTCCTACCTGTCTCTAAGGTTCTGTTCATTGTTTTCAATTTTTCTTCTGTCTCTACTGGATGTTTTTTTCCCTTACTGTATCTTGCAGTTCACTTATTTTTGTGTCTCTTATATCTGTTCTGTTATTCAGCTCAGAGATTTTTAAATTGTAGGTATTGTATATTTCTTTTGGGGGGTTCTTTTTTTAAATTTCAGATTAATGTGAGGATACACATGTTTAGGTTACATTGTTTCCCTTCCCTCCCCTCCCCTCCCCTCCCCTCCCCTTCCCTTCCCTTCCCTTCCTTTTTTTTGTTGGAGACAGAACCTCAAGCTGTTGCCTTGGGTAGAGTACCCCGTGGCATCACAGCTCACAGCAACCTCCAACTCCTGGGCTCAAGCCATTCTCCTGCCTCCACCTCCCAAGTAGCTGGGACTACAGGTGCCGGCCACAATGCCCAGCTCTTTTTTTGGTTGCAGTCATCATGGTTGTTTGGTAGGCCCAGGCTGGATTCAAACCCTCAGGTGTGTGTGGCTGGCGCCTTAGATGCTTGAGCCACAGGTGCCGAGCCACATTGCTTCATTTCTAAGGTAAAGTTCAAGTTGTAGTTAAGCACTTCATCCAGTGGGCGTGCTGAACACCCTCACCCTGAACACATTGGGGGAGAACTTGCCAATCAACCCTCTCCCTTTTCTTCCCTCCTCCTTGATAGATAATAGTTGTGTCTGTCTTTTGAGTGGATGTGTAGTTGTTTATATATTGGTTTCATATTAACTTTGAGTATATTGGCTACATTTTTTCCATTCTTGAGATACTTTACTAAGAACAATATGTTTCAACTCCAAACACAAAAGATGAAAATTCCCCATCTTTTCTTAAGGCTGAATAATATCCATAGTATACATGTACCACAGTTTGCTAATCTGTTCAGGGGTTGATTGGGCATTTCAGTTGCTCCCACAACTTGGCAATTGTAAACTGAGCTGCAGTAAACATTCTTGTGCAAATGTCCTTTTGGTAAAATAATTCATTTTCTTCTGGTAGATACCTAGTAATGGGATTGCAGGATCAAATTAAGGTCAACTTTTAGTTCTTCAAGAATTCTCTATACTTCTTTCCATAGACGTTGTATTAGTTTGCAATCCCACAAGCATAAGTAATTGTGTTTTTCAACTCTTAGTTTTATACTTGGCTTTTCTTATGGCTTTTGTTTCTCTGCTGAGAACCTACATCTTTCCATTCATTTCAAATTTGTTAGTCTTTACCTCATGGACTATAGTTAGTAGCTGCTTTAAAGTCTTTTGCTGACAATTTCAACTTTTGGATCAACTCAGGATTGGCATCTACTGATTATCTTTTCCCTTGAGAATTGGGTACATTTTCCTTTTTTTTTTTTTAATGTCTACTAATTTTAGATTTTTTACTGGAAAATGTGAGTATTATGTGTACTGTTATCCTCTGGATCATGTTAATTTTTTGTTTATTTGTTTTGGTGCACAATCAACATGGTTAGGTATAGTCATGCTTTTGTGAGAAGTGGTTCTAACCTCAGTGTAGGTTTTAATGTCCTTGTGATGCTGCTTTCAGCCTACCTTTTTTGCATGTGCCAGTCAGAGGTTCATGTGACACTTTTTAGGTATAGTTTAAATTTTAGTTCAGGTTTCACAATGTTTGCTCTGTTTTTGTTGGTCTGTCCAACGTTTACATAGTCCAGGGATGAACCCAAGTTTTATGTAGGCTCATATACATAAGTGGGAAATCCCCTTTCCAGCTCTCTCCTCTCTGGAAATTCCCCCTGTATTCTGCCCTTCAGAGGCCCCCTTTCCTGGTTCCTCTGGTCAGAGCTCTCTAGTTTTAGCTACTCATGCTGCTTCTGTGCTGCATAGTTCTGTGACGAGGGCCTTGCCTTGGGGAAAAGCCATGAGATAAAATAAAAACAAAAATCTAGGAAACTTGTCCCCTAGCAGATTGAACCTCCAAATTTTTTACCTCCCTGTGTGATCCATTCCCTTTTATTTATGTACTCATCAGGTAGTTGCTATTTTGTTTTATCCAGAGCTTTAGCAGGATAATTAGGCTATAATGGGCTTATCTTACCATGTTGAAGTAGAACTCTGAATTTATTTTTAAAATATGTTACTTATTATTTGTTGATATGTTTCATGCCACTAGAAAGTGAGTTCCATGACAACAACCCTGTTTTCATAGCACTTGGGTGCCAGATTTTTAGCAGGGTTAATAATAAATATTTGTTGAATAAACAAAGGAAGTATTATATCAATTTTACATGCAAATATTAAATTCAGTGGAAAACATGCATTATATATGTGCTAATTGTTAGAAAGGGAACAAACCTATGTTACAGATGGAAGTGTGTCAGCAAAAATCACCCATTAACATGGGTTACAAAGACAAGCATTAACAATGGAAAAAAGGTCTGCAGCTCTTAAAATGTGATTACATTTAGTAATTTTTAATTTTAAATAAACAGATTATTTATAAATAACCTTTCTTTATATGCAAAGTAGAATATTGTTCACAATATTCACTTTATTTATTATTTATTATTTATTGTGTTCTACTCACAATAAATTTTTTAGTTTATTTGGGCTATCTGGTAAGCTATATTTTTTTCTTTTAAAGTTTTTATTGATACATTGTATTTGTTCCCATTTATGAGATATGTCTGATGTTTTGTACATGCATAGAATGCTCAAGTCAGGGCATTTAGAGTACTTATCACCTCAAATGATTATTTGTATGTTGAGAACAGTTCAAGGCTTTTCATCTAGCTATTTTGAACTATGTAATACATTATTGTTAACTATAGTTCCCCTACTCGGCTGTCGAACATTGGAACTTATACCTTCTAGCAAACTGTATGCTTATACTATTAACCAACCTCTCCCCATTCCCTTAACCTCTGCGTGCACACACCCTTCCCAGCCTCTGCTAAGTTCCATTTTACTCTCTACCTCCATAAGATCAACTTCTCTCCTGCGTATGAATGAGAACATGTAGTATTTTTCTTTCTGTGTTTGTCTTATGTCACATAACATAATGATGTCTAGTTCCATCTGTGTTGTTACAAATGGCAGGGTTTCATTCCTTTTGTGGCTAAATAATATTTCCTTGTGTTTTTATACATCATAAAACATATACATTCCTTTTGTGGCTAAGTAATATGTTTTTATACATCATAAAACATATACTTTCCTTTTGTGGCTAAATAGTATTTCCTTGTGTTTTTATACATCCTTGTTTCTTTATCCATTCCTCTGATTAATTCTATATCTTGGCTATTGTGAATAATGCAGCAATAAACATGGGGGTGCAGGTATACTAACTTTTGATATATTAACTTCCTTTCCTTTCCATGAGATAAATACCAAGTAGTGGGATAGCTGGAGACTGTTTTCCATAATGGCTATACTAATTTACATCCCTATCAATACTGTATAAGTGTTCCCTTTTTTTCAGATCTTTGCCAGCATCTGCTATTTTTTTCCTTTTATATAATGGCCATTCTAACAGAAGTAAGATGGTATTTCTTTGTGGTTTTGAGTCACATTTCCCTGATGAGTAGTGATGTTGAATTTTTCATATACCTGTTGACCATTTGTCTTCTTTTCAGAAATATCTATTCATGGCCTTTTCCCACTTTTAAATGAAATTACTTGATTTTTGCTGTTGAGTTGCTTGAGTTCCTTATACATTTGGGAATTTAGTTCCGTGTCAGATGAAGAGTTTGCAATTTTTTTCTCACATTCAAGAGATTGTCTCTTCACTCTTTTGTTTCCTTTGTTGTGTTTTGGTTTAATATAGTCCCATTGGTCTGTTTTTATTTTTGTTTTTGATTTTGAGGTCTTAGTCATAAAATCTTTGCCTAAACCAATCTCCTGGAATGTTTTTCATTTTCTTCTGGTAGTTTTATAGTTTCTGGTCTTATATTTAAGTCTTTTGAGTTAAGACTAATTTTCACTCTTTTGCAAATGTTATCCAATTTTCCCAGCACCCTTTATTGAAGAGGGTGCTCTTTCCTCAATGTATATTCTTGATGTCTTTGTTGAAAACCAGTCAGCTGTGAATAAGTAAATTTGTTCCTGATTTCTCTATTCTGTTCCATTGGTGTATGTGTCTGTTTTTATACCGATACCATGCTGTTTTGGTTACTATTGTCTTATCAGATAGTTTTAAGTCAGATAGTGGGACATGTGTAGCTTTGTTCTTTCTGCTCAAGGTTTCTTTGGATAGTCAGGCTCTTTTCTGGTTCCATGTGAATTTTAGGATTGTTTTTTCTATTTCTATGAAGAATGTTATAGATATTCTTCTATGTTTCTTCATAGAAATAGAAATGTCAATGTTATTTTGATAGGGATTGATTGAATCTATAGATTGGCTTGGGTATTGTGGTCATTTTAACAATATTACGTCTTCCAACACATGAAAGCGGAATGTCTTTCCATTCATTTTTGTCATCTTTAATTTATTTCATCAGTATTTTGTAGTTTTCTTTGCAGGGGTATTTCACCTTCTTGGTTAAATGTATTCTAGATATTTAAAAAAAATTGTAGCTATATTAAATGGGGTTGCCTTCTTAATTTCTTTTTCAACTATTTCATGATGGGTGTGTAGAAATGTTACTGATCTTTGGTTTTTGATTTTTAGTTTGAGGCGAGGTTTCACTTTGTAGCCCAGGCTTGAGTGCAGTGGGATCATCATAGCTCACTACAATCTCAAACACCTGAGCTCAAGCAATGCGCTTGCTTCAGCCTCCTGAGTCACTGAGACTACAGGAGCATGCCACCACTCCCAGCTCATTTTTCTATTTTTTAGTAGAGATGGGGGTCTATGTTGCTCAGCTGATCTCAAATTCATGGCCTCGATCACTTCTCTTGCCTTGGTCTCCTAAAGTGCAAGGATTAGAGGCATGAGCCATGATGCCTGGCCCGATTGTGATATGTTGATTTTGTATCCTAAAACTTGACTGAATTCATTTATTAAATTGCATAAGAGTTTTGAGGTGGAGGCTGACACTTTTTCTGAATCATATCATCTACAAAGAGGGAAAATTGGACTTACTTTTCAATTTGAATGTCTTTTATTTCTCTCTGTTGCCTGATTGCTCTGACTGGGACTTCCAAAATGTTGACTAACAATGGTGAAAATGGACATCCCTTGTTTTGTTCCAGTTCTTACAGGAAAGGCTTTCAGCTTTCCCCTTTTTAGTATGATGTTTGCTATGGGTTTGCCATATATGATCTTTAATTCATTGAGATATGTTTCTTCTGTGCTTAGTTTATTGAGAGTTTTTAACATGAAAGGATATTTTTTATCAAATGCTTTTTCTGCATCTATTGAGATGATCATATGGTTTTGTCATTCATTCTGTTGATATGATTATCATGATCGTGGATCTGTGTATGTTAAACCATCTTTGCAACCCTAGGATACTTCAAGATATTTAAAATTTTTATCTTTAATTTTTTCTTTGACCCAATGGTCATCTGGGAGTATGTTGTTTAATTGCTATTTACTTGTACAGTTTCCAAAGTTCCTCATTATAGATTTTTATTTTTATTGTACTGTAGTCATAAAATATACTTGATATAATTTATAATTTCATTTTTTAAAAATGTGTTGAGACTAGTTTTGTGGCCTAACATATGATCTATCCTGGAGAATGTTTCATGTATTGATGAAAAGGGTATGTATTTTGCAGCTGTTGGATAAAATAGTTTCTAAGTATCTGTTAGATCCATTTGGTCTAAAGTCCAGTTTAAATCTAATTTTCTTTGTTAATTTTCTGTCCAGATGATCTGGCTGATGCTGAGAGTCAGGTATTGAAGTCTTTTACTATTATTGTATTCAAATCTATCTCTCCCTTTAAAGCTAATAATATTTGATTTATATATCTGGTTGCTCTGGTGTTGGGCACATATGTATTTAGAATTATTTTATCCTCTTGCTGAATTGATCATAATTTTATAGATGAAGTGAGTTTCTTGTAGGCAGTATATAGTTGGGTATTCTTTTTAATCTGTTCAGCCAATCTACGTCTTTTAAATGGGAAATTTAATCCATTTACTTTCAAGATTATTACTGATATGCAAGGACTTATTTCTGCCATTTTGTCAGCTGTTACCTAGTTGTTTTGTGTGGCCTTCATTCCTTAGGTTCTCTCTGACTGTTTTTCATTGAGGTTTGGTGGTTTTCTGCAGTGGTAACACTTGAGTCATTTTTCTTCTTCATTCGTTTGTTTGCTGTACTAGTGAGTTTTATACTTTCAGGTGTTTTCATGATGGCAAACGTCCTTTTGCTTTCATGTGCAGTACAGTCTCAAGCACTTCCTGTATAGCTAGTCTAGAGGTGATGAATTCCCTCAGTGTTGCTTCCCTGGGAAATATTTGTTTCTCCTTCATTTATGAAGATTAACTTGGCTGAGTATAATACTCTTAACTGACAGTTTTTTCTTTCAGTGCACTGAATATATTACTGCATTCTCTTCTAACTTGTAAGGTTTCTGCTGAGAAATCTGTGGCTAGTCTGAAAGAGGTTCTTGTAGATGTGACTGGATTATTTTCTCTTGCTGTTTTTATATTTTGTTGTTGTTTAAAAAATTAATTAAGGGAGTACAAGGTTTTATGTTAAGTTGCTAAATTATACCATACTGAAGTCGGGGCTTTCAGTATACCACCACCAGAATAGTGTACATTGTAATCGATAGGTGATAGGTAGTTTATTATCTCTCACTTCTCTCCCAACCTTCCCCCTTCTTAGTTTCCACTGTCTGTTACTGCTTCCTATGTCCATTACTGCTCTTTATGGCCATATATTTTATTTACCACCCACTTATAAGTGAGAACATGTGATATCTTTTTTTTTTTTCTTTCCTGAGATACTTAGGATATTAGTATCCAATTTGATCCAAGTTGCTGCAAATGACATTATTTTATTCCTTTTTATGGCTGAGTGTACTCCATGTTTGTGTGTGTGTGTGTGTGTATATTCTTTATCTACACATCATCCATACATACACATTCTTTATCTACTCATCAGTTAATGGGTACTTTGACTGATTCCATATCTTTGTTGTTGTGAATTATGCAGGATTTTATTGAATGCTTTTTTTGCATCTATTAGATGATCACATGGTCTTTGTTTTAAATTATTTTTATTAAATATATCATATTTATTGATTTGTGTGTGTGTGTGTGTATATATATATATATATATATATATATATATATATTTATTATTATTTTTTTTTAGAGGCAGAGTCTTACTCTGTCCCCCTTGGTAGAGTGCTGTGGTGTCACCACTCACAGCAACCTCCAGCTTTTGGGCTTAGGTGATTCTCTTGCCTC
The DNA here is from genome assembly GCA_963574355.1 of Loris lydekkerianus. NCBI lineage: Eukaryota > Metazoa > Chordata > Mammalia > Primates > Lorisidae > Loris > Loris lydekkerianus. The sequence continues at coordinate 64,896 of CAUYPK010080564.1, forward strand.
AGCCTCTCAAGTAGCTGGGACTACAGGTACTTCCCACAACACCCAGCTATTTTTCATTGCAGTTTGGCCAGGGTGGGTTTGAACCTGCCACCCTCGGTATATGGGGCCAGCACCCTACTCATTGAGCCACAGGTGCCACCCATGATTTGTGTATATTGAACCATCTTTGCATCCCTGGGATGAATTCCACTTCCTCATCATGGATTTTTTTTTTAAATTTCTATATTTACTTATTTCTTTTTATTTATTTTTATATGGTGAATGTTTTTTATTTAATAAGATTTTTATTGTTTCAGGTTAATTTGAAGGTACAAAAAATCAGGTTACAATGTTTGCATTTTTTTAGGTAAAGTCCCTATTATAATTGTTTTGCACCCCCAAGAAGTATGCTATACTCCTTAACAGTGTGCCCATTAAGAGGGAGCTCACTCTTCCTCTTCCTTCCTCCCCCCTCCCTGCTCCCTCATTCCCCTGTCCCCCACCTTTAATTGATTTGAATTTTTCTCTTATTTGGGCATGAATTAGATCATCTACTGGCTTTATATTGCTATTGAGTACATTGGATTCTTGCTTCTTTATTCTAGTGATACTTTACTAAGAAGAATGTGTTTCAACTCCATCCAGATAAATACAAAAGCTGTAAGTTCTCCATCTTTTTAATGGCTGAATGTCTATTCCATAGACATATATCACAGCTTACTAATTCATTCCTAGGTTGATGGGCATTTACTCAGAAATAAGAACAAATAAGGAGGTATCACCTTAGCAGACTTCAGGCTATACTATAACTCTATAGTGATCAAAACAGCATGGTACTGACACAAAAACAGAGAGGTAGATTTATGGAACAGAATAGAGAACCAAGAGATGAACCCAGTTACTTATCATCATTTGATCTTCAACAAGCCTATCAAAAATATTCAGTGGGGGAAAGACTCTCTATTTAACAAATGGTCCTGGGTGAACTGGCTGGTGACCTATAGAAGACTCAAACTGGACCCCCAGCTTTCACCATTAACAAAAATTGATTCTCACTGGATAAAATATTTAAACATAAGATGTGGAACTATAAAAATACTAGAACAGAGTGCAAGGAAAACACTTGAAGAAATTGGCTTGGGAGAATACCATTCTTTTTTGTAGGTCTAATAGAATTTGGCTGTGAATTTGGCCAGGGCTTTTTTGTTGTTGTTGAGAGAGGTTTTCTTACTGTTTCAATCTCATTATTATTGGTTTGTTCAGTATTTCTATTTCTTCCTTATTCATGTTTGAGAGGGCATTTGTTTCCAAAAATGTATCCATTTTTCTAGATTTTCTGATTTGTGTGTAGAGGTTTTCATACTAGTTATGGATGATATTTTATATTTCTATGATGGCACTTAACATCTCTTTTTCCTTTTCTGGTTAAACTTAAATGAATCCTTTCTCTTCTATTTCTGGTTATTCTAGCTAGAGGTCTATTGATTTTGTCTTCTAAAGAACAACCTTTTTGTTCTGTCAATTCTTTGCATTTTTGTTGTTTTGATTTCCATTTGTTTAGTTCTGATCTGAGTTTTGTTATTTCTTCTGCTAGTTTTTTGTTTGGTTTGTTCTTTTTCTAGTTTTTTGAGTTGTGACATCAGATTGTAAATTTGTGTACTTTCTGTCTTTTTAATGTAAGCATTTAAGTCTGTGAAGTTACCTCCTAACATAGCTTTTGCGGCATCCTATAGATTTGGGGTACTTATGTCATGTTTGCTATTCAGTTTGAAAAATCCTTGATTTTCATCTTAATTTTATCATTGACCCAAGGGTCACTCATCAGTTTGTTTAAATTCCATGATTTTGTGTAGATTTGAGTGTTGTTCCTGGAGGAGATTTCTAGCTTTAGTCCACTATGATCTGAGAAGGTATGGAATGATTTTGATTTTTCTGAATTTGATAGCACTTGTTTTGTGGGCTAAAATATGTGCCAATGAGAAAAATGTATATTCTGTAGTTTGGGGGTAGAATGTTCTCTCGATGTCTATTAAGTCATTGTTCTAGAGTCTTCTTTAAGTCCAGTCTTTGTTTGTTGATCTTCTACCTTGATGATTCACCCTTTTCTGTCCATTAAGGGCCACCAATTAAGAGACTACTGCATTAATTATCCTGATACTATTCATTTATTTATTTTTTTGTTTAGCAGGCCCAGGCCGGGTTCAAACCCACCAGCTCCAGTGCATGTGGTCAGCGCCCTACCCACTGAACTACGGGTGCCCAGCCCTTGACACCATTTGTTAAATCTTCTTTCTTCCCTGATTTAAAGTATCATAACAGATTCCTATGCATACCTGAATCTGGTTCTGGACTTTATGCTTTGTTTCATTAATCTGTCTATGCCATCATGGCAGTTTTGTAATATGGGAAAATTGAAATAACCTATTATTTGTTGATTGGTATATTGTTAAAATTCATTAATTTGTTCATTTAACAAATATTTAAATCAGATATTTATTAAATATTTAATATATTTAATTTATTTAAGAATTATCCAATTTAACAATTGGATGCTATGTGTTAGGCACTGTGCTAAAAATAGTAAACACAGCACCTAATAAAATTTACAAAAATTCCTGCCTTCATGTAGCTTACATTATTGTGGGAGACATATAATAAACATCAACTCAACCTATACTTTCAGTATAATAATACTCAGTTAGAAATCAATAAACTACAAAATGTATGTTGGAAGTACGTTTGGAAGAGTTATGGAGAAAAAGAAAGCTAGGGAGAGAAAAAAGAAGTGGTGGAATGTATGATTTTTAAAAGGATGGTCAGGGACACTGAGATTTGAGTAAAGAAAAAGTGAGGGAACAAGTCAAGTGAATGTAGGGATTGAAGGTAGAGAGATTATGGCAGGCAGTTAAAATAGATAAAGTAAATCAACCAGATAACATGTATCTCAAAGGATAACATTGCATGAAAAAAGGCTACAGAAATAAATGACCATTTGACATTGTTTATAACAATACTGTTCCTTCTCTTAGATATAGGTAGGCAAAATATGAAAAACAGAAGTAAAACTTGGCTTGGTGCCACTGGCTCAGTGGTTAGGGCGCAGGCTTCTTGTGCTGGTGTTGGTGGGTTCAAACTCTGGCTGGGGCCTGCTAAATAACAATAACAACTACAACAATGACAAAAAAAAAAAAAAAAAAAAAAAAAGCTGGGCATTGTGGTGGGCGCCTATAGTCCCAGCTACTTGGAAGGCTGAGGCAAGAGAATTGCTTATGCCCCCAAGAATTTGAGGTTGCTGTGAGCTGTGATGCCATGGCACTCTACCAAGGGCAGCACAGTGAGACTCTGTCTCAAAAATAAATAAATAAATACATAAATAAAATAAATAAAATAAAGAATTAAAAGTATGAATTTCCCCTTATCTTTTCTAACTGTTGATAATGTCAGCATTTTTAACTTTTGTCAATATGTGGGGTAAAAACTAGTACTCCATTATTAATTTATGTTTCCTTTGATGTTATTAGTAGTCAGTTTCCCATCATTTTAAAAATTTTAACATAGTTAAAAAGAATATAAGACTTGGTAGGGTGCTGTGGCTCATGCCTGTAATCCTAGCTCTCTGGGAAACCGGGGCAGGTGAATTGCTTGAGCTCAGGACTGTGAGACCAGCCTGAGCCACAGTGAGACCTCGTCTCTAAAAAGAGCCAAGTGTTGTGGTAGGGGCCTGTAATCCCAGCTACTTGGGAGGCTAAGACAAGAGAATTGTTTGGGCCCAAGAGTCTGAGTTATGACGCCAGGGCACTCTACGCAGGGCAAGAAGCCAAGACCCTGTCTCAAATGAATAAATAAATAAATAAATAAATAAATAAATAAATAAGACTAGAGAGAGTATAGAAGAAACAATAGTTCGCAACTCCTTTTATTTTTGCAGCCAAGCTCATTAAACTCTTCTACTACTTCAGGCATTCGTATGATAGCACAATTTTGCAATTTCTTGATTTAGCTTTTATGCATAAGCACACATATATCCTTGTTTCCCCCATCCTATACTTAGGGTATAATAATATTCAGTTGAGAATTAATATTTATATAATAGCTACATCACTGTTGTTAACTACAGAGCCAAGTAGTATGTACATTTTTTTCTTGAAAAACTTTTAATTTTTCCTGAGGAAAATAACTGCATCACTTGTCACATGTATAATTTTTCTATGTACCTAGTCTTAATTTTTTTCCCAATTACTTGTTCAATTCTGTCATATTTCCAAAACTTGTTCTCCTAGTGCTCAGATATATCAGACAATCTCTTAATTCCACTTGTGTTTGTTTTGTTTTTCTGAGACCTCCTCCTTAAGCCCTTCATTCTCCTACCCTAGGCTGGACGGGTTTCTTTCTACTTTTCTGCCGTCTCATCTGAGACTTCCTTTTGCTGTTTTCCTGTTTTAAAATCTTTGTTTCCTAAATCCTATGCATTTCTCTTTCTTGATTGTTTCCTCATTTTAGAGGCATATGCCTTTAGCAGCTTCTTGAAAACGAGTGACTGGAAAGTAAATTCTCTGAGATCTTGGATATCTGAAAGTGTTTTTGTTTTATTCCAGTGGTTCTCAGCCCTGGCTGCATATTGGATTTACATGGGAGCCTGGAGAACAAAAACAAAACATTGTCCCACATCCTGCCTTAGACCAACAAGGCAAACATTTCTGATACCTGGATTTAATACTACCTCAGGAAATTTTAATGTGAGACCAGAGTTAAGAACCAGATGTCTTGAAATGGTTTGGCTGAATGTGTCAGGTAGAATACTAAAATATTCCCCCAGGATTTCTTTCTGTTGATATACAGTGTACATAATAATACCCTTCCTTTGAATGTGGATAGTACTAGAATATATTATGAGTGAATCAAAAGCTAGATTATCCTAATTGGGCCTAGCCTAATCAGGTTAGCCCATCAAGAGAAGGTAGCTCATCAGAGAAATGCTCTCCTGCTGGCCTTAAAGATAAAGAAAGCTGCCATGTTGTAAGAGGAGTGAGCCATGTGGCAGGGGCTTGAGCGTAGCCAAGGACAAAGGTTAGCAGGAAACAAGGACCTCAGTCATTGGACCTACAGCCTCAAGGAACTAACTTCTGCCCACAACCCAGATGACCTTGGAAGAGAACATTGCGTTCCATGAAACCATGGCTGTAGCTTACATCTTGGTTGTAGCCTTGTAATACTCCAAGTAGGGAATGCAGCTGTGAAATTATGGTAATTTGTCATGTATCATTAGAAAACTGATAATATAGCTGGGCATACAATTCTACGAGAGAAATCATTTTCTCTATGAGTTGTAGGGGCATTGTTGCTATCATGAAATTAGATTCCATTTTGATGCCCGTTTTTCTGAGCCATTAAAGTGTGTATTCCTTAAGAACAAAGAAATTCATTTACATAACAGTGCAGTTATGAAAATCTTGGAAATTTAACATTGATATAGTACTTTTTTCTATGAAGCTACAAAATTCCAACCATTATCCCAATAATGTCCTTTAATACATTTTAAAAATAATGATCTAAGGGTGGCGCGTGTGGCTCAAAGGAGTAGGGTACTGGCCCCATATGCTGGAGGTGACAGGTTCAAATCCAGCCTTGGCCAAAAACTGCAGAGAATAATAATAATAATAATAATAATTAAAAAAAGGTCCAATCCAGGGTCACACATTTAGTTTCCATGACTTTGACATCTTTGAAAACTACAAGTCAGCTATTGTGTAGAATTTCACTCAATTTGGAGTTGCCTGATGCTTCCTCATGTTTAGATTCAGGTTACCTATTTTTGGCAGGATTACTCCATAGATGTTCATGTGCTCTTATTACATTAGCAGGCATATAATGTCAGATTGTCCTACTATTTGTGATAATAACTTTTATCAATTGGTTTAGGAGGCATCTTCCAAATTGTCTGCTTTTTGTCCTTTTATAATTAATAAATGACACTTGGAGGAAATAGTTAACTATGTAATTATTCTTTTCCTAAATTATTTTCACTGACTACTTTTAGGATTCTTTGATGATTATTGCTTGAATCAATTGTCACCATTTTTTAGTGACCTGAATCAATTGCATCCTTATTTTTAAGTGATCTATTTTCCTCTGGAAGCGTCTACTCTCTATTCAAGTATACCATAATTTTATCATTATGATACGGGTGTATTTTTTCTTTATTCATACTATTGAGTGCTTGGTTAGTTTTTTAAATCTGGGGAATTGTCTTCTTTGGAAAATTTTATTTTTGACTATTTTCTCTTATTTTCTTTATTCTAGACATCTTAATTAGTCAGATATTATATTCCTGTGTCATTTTTCTTTTTTCTTTTTGTTAATATTAGCTGTAGTATAGTCTGTCTCCCTAATCTTCTCTTTACTATAACTTCTGAAACTTATCTGTCCATTCTCTCTATTTACTTTTTAAATTTTATGACCATGTTTTGAATTTTATAGAGCCATTGTTTTTTTGTTCTCCAATTGTTACTTAAAAAAACAACCAGTTCTGTGCTTTCTCTCTAGGAAACATAATAAAATGTCTGGATATTTTCTTTTGTTTGTTTCTCATTTAGGTTGAATTTTCTTTTCCCGCCCATTTTGTTTAAGTGTTTTATATTAGGGACTTTCCTTAAATGTTTGATAACTTCAACTATCCATTTATGTGTTAAAATGAGGCACTAAAACACCTGGGTGCTACTCTTTGACTGGTAGGCATTAGAATCCCCAGAATAGTGCACTTGGTTCATCCATATGTTGAGCTTTTCCATTCAGTGAGGTAACTGACATGCTTTTTAGTTGTCATCTTAACTTCTATCACCCTTCCTTTTTCTGTTATCATCTCTTTATCCGTTTTGTTTTCCAAAAATGTGTTATCTTTTGCCAATCAGTATCCCCAGTTTTCCTTCTTTTCCTTGTGAAATTATTTATTCTTTTCAAGAATTTACTTAATGTTCCACTTTAAGTGGGACTTTAGAGATGAGGAATTAAACTTATGTGGTCAGTGTAGCATCCATTTCTGGCTGTTTTATTATATTTATCCTTCCTAATAAACTTTACAATCAGTTTTTCCATTTTATACCAAATCATCTACCTGTCCACATATGGGAATTTATTTAGAATTCCCTTTAATCTATGGGTTAATTTTTAGGGAACTACATCTTTCCAATACTGAGTTTTCCATTCTAGGAATTCTCCACTTATTCAAGTTTTCTTTGATATGAACTCAGACAATCAAGTTTGCAAATTCATCCTAGAAAAAGTGCTACAGGCCTCATTGCTGAATATCATTAGAGTCACCAGATGGCCAAAGGCACTACTTCAAAAGAGACCATAGTGATATTCAGCAATGGAGTATGTAGCACTTTTTCTAGGATGAGTTCATGAACTTAAGTATATATTATATAAAACTTTATATATGTCAGTGAATTGCTGCCAGGTACTTTATATGGAGCTTATATATTTCTTATAATTTTAATGAGAGATATTTCATTGTTTTGGTTGCTCTACGGAACAGATTCCTGCTCCAACTTTACCATTACATTTTCTAATTAATTATAGAAAATATAACTATTTGTATATTTATCTTGTATCTGATCACTTTGATGAACTGCAAGTTCTAAAAAACATTTAGTTGATTCTTTTATAAAAATGTGTATAAATATAACTTGTAAATGTCTATATCTTTTATAACAAGTTTCGATATTAAAGCTGTTTTTCTAAGCTTGATACTTTTTTTATTTTGAGACAGAGTCTTGCATTGTCACTCAGGCTACAGTGCAGTAGTATCATAATAGTTTACTGCAATTCCTGAGCTCAGTTCCTGAGCTCAAGCAATTCTCCTGCCTCAGCCTACCAAGTAGCTAGAACTACAGGTGCATACAACTATGCCTGGCTAACTATTTCTACTTTTTGTAGAGATGGGGTCTTACTCTTGCTCAGGCTGGTCTTGAATGCTTGGCCTCATGCAATCCTCACACCTTGGCCTCTCAGAGTGTAAGGATTACACCCCTGAGCCACCACACATGGCCTAATACATTTTGCTAATAAGTAATATTTTATTTTCTTACAGAAATTAATCTGTGAGACTTTTTTTCTATTTCTTTGTATCTACGCAAACATTGTATTGTACAAGTTCCACTTGATAGAAGTCTATCACACACTTTCATTTCAGAAGTATTCCATGATGAAACAAATTTGTAAAATGCTATCTTACAATACTCAGTACCTAGTATAATACTAGGTACTTAGCAGCAGCTCAATAAGTATATACTGCAAGAATAATGAATAAATAAAATTATTCAGTCTTCTTGATTGTCTTCTTTTCTTCAGACTTAATTCTCTAAACCCAGAGAGATGAGGAATGTTTTCTAAAAACTCTCCAAGGTGAATATTTCATAACATCCCTGGAAACCTATGTTAGTGTTTAACAACTCTCAATGTCAGGAAACTTCCTTATTCTAATGCTATTTTGCTGTAGCTTAAGTCATTTCCTTTTATTCTTTCTTTAGTACTGCAAGAGAACAGGTTAACATTCCCTGTATAAAAATGTAAGAAGAGCAAGACAACTCAAAATGTAGTTAAGGTTTGTTTTAAATTTTCTTTCCTCCTTCCTCCACCATGATTCTATAAGATCAGAATAATTCAGGTGGTCCCTGTGGCTCAAGGGTAGGGTGCCGGCTTCATAAGCTGGTGGTGGTAGGTTCAAACCCAGCCCTGGCCAAAAACTACAAAACAAACAAACAAAAAAGAATAATTCTGGCATGAAGGGGAAAATATAGATTTATTTATTGCAGAATATTAGAAAATTGTGTCTAACTATTTTAGAAAAAGTTGGTATTTAAGTAGGAAGATCTTTAGCTTATTCTCAGAATTAACAAAATATATATGTCTAGACTTAGGCAATCTTTAAAAACACTTAACATGTTAAGGAACTTAACATGAAGACTTTTAGTCCCCCCCTAAAATGTATTGAATCTGAATTCTAGGTGGATGGTTTTTAGAAAAATTTAATAAAACAATAAAAACAAACAAAAAATGCCATAATGATAACTCTCCAAGGTGAACAGCTTTGTTTACTGTGTTAAAATTTCTTGCAGAATTTAATTTAAATTATATAAATTTTTTACTTTGCGTCATAAAGTATCTTATTTTTTTCTCATATACCTTTTTATATTTCTTAGAGTTAAAATTATCTCATATTTCTATTTGTTTCATTTTTTATGTATTTCTTGCTAATTCCTTTCACACTTCATCAACTGATGGTTAAACCTGTCAGATAATTTAACTCTTAAGCATGTTTTTACTGAGAACCCTATATTATCCTCCAGTTTGGACTGTTTCCACTCTAAAACAATACAGCTGCACAGCTGTTATCTTGGACTTGACTTTTTGGAGTTCCTGTGTCAAATCCCCTGCTTCTTGTATCTCATATCCTTTTATTTTTTTTCTTCATTTCTTCATTTTAATAAAGCACATTTTCTATAACATCCTAAGAAAAGGAGTATGAGACACACATTTTTGAGACCTTATGTGTCTGAAAATATCTTTGTTTAACCCTCACATATGATTAATACTCTCTTAGCTAGCTTGGGCTGCCGTAACAAGATACCATACCCTGGCTTAAAAGATAGAAATTTATTTCTCACAGTTCAGGAGGCTAGAAGTCCAAGCGCCAGTGTGGTGAGAGCCTCTTTCTGTCTTGTGGCTGCATTCTTGCTATATCCTTACACTAAGAGGTAGTGTCCTTAGAGATGGTGTGCGACTTTGGCTCCATCCTCTTGACCTCTCAACTTACTTACCTCCCAAAGACCTCTTCCCTAAATACTATCATACGGGGGTGAGAGTGGGGGACAAAATTTAGTTCATAGAAAATAATTTAGTGTTACAGAATTAAGGTAGAAATTACATTCTCTCAGAATTTTGAAGACAATGCCTCCTTATTTTCTGGGTGCTATGTTGTCAAGAGACCCCATGTCATTCTTGCTGTGGTTGTTTTGTACGTAACCTGTTTCTGCTGCGGGAGCTTTCAGAGTCTCCTGTTTATCTCTGGCGCGTCTGTGCTTTGTCTGGATAATTTTTTATACATTGTACTTGGCAGTAGGGGACCTTTTTATGAAATTGGAAATTTGTGTCTCTCAATTCTGGGTTTCTTTAATTATATCCCTCTTTTATCATCTTCGTTCTTTTTTCCTGGAATAAGAGATGAGTTGGGTATATCATTTTTCTCATGGTACTCATCTCTGCCTTCCGGGGCAATTTTTCTCAACCATATCTTTAATACTTCTGTGAACTTTTATTTTGATTGTCACACTTTGATCTTATTTATTTTTTACTCATTACTAATGAGGAAAAACTTAGTTTTTAAACTTTTTTTTTTTTTTTGAGACAGAGTCTTACTCTATCATCCTGGGTAGAGTCCCATGGTGTCATTGTAGCTCACAGAAACCTCAGTCTCTTTGGCTCAAGAGATGCTCTTGCCTCAGCCTCTCAAGTAGCTGAGACTACAGGTACCCACCACAATGACCCACCACAGTACCCAGCTGGTTTTTCTATTCGTAGAGACAGGGTCTTGCTCTCACTCAGGCTGTATTCAAACTTGTGAACTCACACAATCCACCCACATTGTTCTCTCAGAATGCTAGGGTTACAGGCTAAGCCACATGCCTGGCTCTTTGATCATATTTATAATAATTTCCAATAGCTATTAATATTTTTATTGTGTGTGATGATTTTAAGTATGTCCACAAATTTTGTGATCCTCCCATAAAATGGAAGAGCCCAATTATCCTCCCCTTGCATATGAGCCGTATTTCTAATGAACAGAACAAAGTATAAGTGATGGTGTGTGACTTTGGTGCTAGGTTATAAAGGACGCTGTGGCTTTCTAATTGCTTTTTCTCCAGATTACTTGCTCTAGGGTATGTAGCTCTGTCATGAGAACACAGGAGTCTTATGGAGAGGTCCATGTAGAGAAACGGGGGTCTCTTGACAGTAGCCATGTAATGAGCCATCTTAAAGAGGGTCCCCCACATCTTCAGGAAACCACAGCACAGCTGACAACCTGACAGCAATTTTACATAAAATTCTAAGTCAGAACTATCCAGCTAAGTTTCTCCCAGATTTTTGACTCACAGAAACTGTGTGAGATAATACATATTCACTTTAAGCCGCTAAGTTTTAAATTTGTCATGCAGCAATAAATAACACATATTACCTCTGAGTGTCCTTTTTACAGCATCCTGGTTTTGGTTCATAGGTACCCTATCTTATGTTATTTCACAGGGAATTAATAGTTTATATTTGTGTATTTTAATTTTTGTTTGCTCACTACATTGTCTTTAATTCCTCTGAACTTTATTTTTTTCTGTATTAAGGATAGTTGACAAAAAGCCAAGGAAGTGGAAGGGGATACAGCTTTTGGAGTGATTTTCTTGTTCCTAAAGTTGTATGATGGATAAACCAAGAAGTTATTTGCTGTATTAAGAAAACCTACATTTGTTGGTGGTGCCTGTGGCTCAAAGGAGTGGGGCACATATGTCAGAGGTGGCAGGCTCAAACCCAGCCCTGGCCAAAAACTGCAAAAAAAAAAGAAAACCTACATTTGTTTGTATAACAAGTGGATTGAGTATTACATTGGTCTAGTTATCGTTTTCAGACAAAGATAAGTGAATGAAATCTTTGTAGACTGTATCATTTACTGTGACTGTAAGTTTCTTGAACATCAAGAAACTCTTGTAAAATGGGAATATTTGTAGTATCTGCCGTAAGATTGTGATAACAATTCAGCGAGATACGGTGCCTAGAATGGTGCCTGGCATGCTGTCTCCTTCTTCCCCTCCTCTTCTCCTTCTGACTCCTTTCTCCCCTCTTCCCCTCCTTATTCACATTCTAATTCGCCTTTTCTGCTTCTCGTCCACTTTATATTTCTTCTTAGTATAAGTATTATATGGCAACGTATTGTTATGAGCCTTTAATCCGCATTGGAAGGACTGCTGGCTTGTTGGCCAATTTGATAAGTCTTATCCACATGATACCACACCGAATTATGAGATATTCGCACCCACATTATTAGTCATAATCAGACCTCTAACACAGATGCATGATTTCCTGTGACATACCTTAATCACTCAACAAAATTTTACAGAAAGCCTGTTCTATAAGGAAAACTGTGCTGCATGGTGCCAAAATTTGACACGCTGCTCACAGTTTAGTGGAGGAGGCGGTCAAAAATAATACAACAGAGAACTACCCAGTGTTATGGGCAGCCACAGGCTGTTCTGGAAACTTAGAAGAAGGAGTTGCTGAAGGCTTGGCACAAGAGAAGCACTTCACAGTGGTGGTGGCGGTGGTGTGTGTGTGCGGGGATTGGGGCCTTGCGTCAGATGTAGAGATTAACATCTGCAAACTACAGACATGAGAGTGCAGGTTGTGATGGGATGCTGGAAAGCAGCAGAGTGTAAATTCTGAGGACCTGCTACTCTGTATCAAAGTTGTATGGTAAACACTGCATCTTCAAACACCAAATTATAGTTCTTTCCTATAGAAGAGCAACAAGCTATATTTGTTCTTGGTGTCTGAGAACTATAAAATCAGCAGAGAGAAAATACTCTCATAGCTCTTTGTTAAAGTCTAAATATTAGTTTAAAAATATGCCGATGCTTGTTGGATGAAGAAATGAATGATAAATCTGTTCAGGAGTCAGCCAGGTTATATTTCTTTTTCCTAAATATTACTATTGCCTGTCTACCCCAGTGCTTCGATATTTATGTGTATTCACGTATTTGCTTTTGTGTATCTGGCCCTTCCGATTGCTTACTGCCATCCAGTGTAATAAAGCTGATGTAATGTTGTCTTTAATTGAAATGATAATTCTATTTTTGGGAGGGGGAGTACTGCCCCTCTTCATTTCTAAATTTTTAAAATTATTTTTCTAATAAGCTTTTTTCACTCCTCGTCATTCTTAATTCATTTTAAATTTAAGCAATAATTAAAATTTCAATAAAAAGTGGGAAAGTATCATCATGATGATACTGTTTTAATAATGTGATAATTTTTGAGAATAGATTCTAGATATTAAAGCTAAATTCTATGCAATGAAAAACCTGAATAGAATTCAAGAGATGGTGAGTGCAGTAAAAGTAGTGAACATAATTAAAAAAAATTCAGAACATTCCAAGGTAATACATGAACAGGACACATACAATTGGGAACATCATCTGTCCAGTATTGTTATGGCCTGTCTTCATGTGGTCCATCTGCTCAAAGTTCATTAATGTTTTCCTTGCAGTGAGTTTTAAAATGCAAAAATGAGGTAGCCCATATTATTTCTTCATAATTAAAAACAACCTAAGTAAATTAAGGCCAAGAAACATCACTTAATTTCTTCACAGGCTTTCCTTGTTGCTATGGTCTGAATAATTATGTCTTCCTAAAATTTATATGTTGAAACCCAGTCCCCAAGGCAGTGGTATTAAGGGGCAGGGCCTTTAGGAGGTGATTAGGTCATGAGGGCAGAGCCCTTGTGTATGTGACTGGTGTCCTTATAAGAGGCCTGAGTGAGCTTGTTTGTCCCTTTCACTACATGAGGACATGTGAAGTGCCATGTATAAGGTACGAGCCCTCACCAGATACCAGATCTGCCAGTGCCTTGGTCTTGGACTTTCCCGTCTCCAGAACTGTGAGCAATACATTTCTTTTGTTTATAAATTACCCAGTTTAAGGTATTCTGTTATAGTAACCTAAATAGATCAAGAAAATTGTCATGTATCTATCATAATGTCATCTTCTCCCTCCTCCTGACCTCTGCTCTTTCATTTTGCATTCTGTGAAATGGAAAATACGTTTTGGTTTTTATTGTGTTTTTAGAAAATTTGTGGCCCTGAAGAAAATGTTGGCTAGGTAGTCTTGCCATGACAACAGTGCTAGACTGTAAGGAAAATATAAAATTAAGTTGTTTTTAATGCCAGCACATGCTGTGATGGAAGACACTCCAGATGGAGAACTCCTGCCCTTTCAGACCTAAAGGCCTCTTAGAGTTTTCTCTGAGCACCACTGAATTAGAACTGGAATGTTCTGTTAGAATATTTCATTTTGACAGCACCTGTGGCTCCAAGGAGCAGGGCACCAGCCCCATATGCTGGATTCAAACCCAGCCCCAGCCAAAAACTGCAAAAAAAAAAAAAAAAGAATATTTCATCTTTCCTCTTTTCCCCAATTCTCCACCCACTTGTATCATATAAATTCCTACATGAAAGAAACTCTAGGCCAGAGGTTTTCAATCTTTTTTATCTCACAGCACACTTGAACCTATAGGTAAACTTCCATGGCACACTTAAATTATGTTGATCAAAACATAAATAAATAAATAAATAAATAAATAAATAAATAAATAAATAAAATAATATACTTACTGTGCTTTGAACTGCTTTCAAAATAATTTAATTAACGATCTTTACAAATTTTTGCAGCGTAACTGAGCTCCTCTCATGACACACTGTTGAAAATCACTGCTCTTGGCTGACCCTGGGAGAGCTGAGTTCCACTCCTGGCCTTGGCTGTCCGTTGTGGTGTGACATTAGTCAAGATACATGGGTCACACGGAGTTTCACTTTCCTCTTTTATATGTTCAAGCATTAGGTTTAGGTGTGTTTTGCTTTTTTGTTTTTCCCTCTCCATCTTTTGTTTCTTTTTGGGGGTGGTGATCCTGACCTGAGATGTAGTTTTTCTTGTTATTTACTTTGCTGAGTGTTAGTCTCCAGATTTGAGGAGAAAGCAAACGTAGGTAGGAAATAATCCATGAAGAGGGAAGAAAGCGGTAGTGGGAGGGTTGTAGAGAGGGCAGGCGGGCTAACTGGCTATCTTCATCTTTCAGGTCCGTGTGCTTGGCCAAAAGTAGAGTAATAGTTTCAGGCATATTTTTCATCCTCCTATCCCCCCAAATATTTAAACTTCATTAGATTAATCCTGGGCATTGTTTCTATTGCTAAAAGGATACACTATCTGGCAGAGGGAAAGATGTAAGTTCTGAACACAAAGCTCAGGTGAGGTAAGAAGACTCGGAAGTCACAGTGAAGCACTGGAGACGTGTTTACATATTCAAAGCACCACGCCAATTCCTCACTTGTGGCTTGTGGACTGTAACCCTCTACCTACATTGCTTATGGGAACTGGAGCTCTTTTGTATGAAGTAATTAATGATTTTCTAGAATGGTTTATAGAAATTGGCCTTATTGTCTTATAAATAGGATATCAGACTTAATGAACAAATTATTGGGATAATCTGAAAAAGGCAGAGTTCACATTTAAATGTGAGGCAATTTAATTTTGTTTAGAGAAAGCAGCAAGGCACCACTTATAAAGAAAATAAAAGAATAATGTGTCAGATGGAGAGTCTATCACTGCTAAAAACCCTTCCCAGGGGCTTGTATTATGAGAAAAAGGTTCAAGCATTTCACATGCTTTCTTTTCTATTTTCTGCCAGGCCCTTATAATCTATTCAAAAACATTTATATACCACTAGTGGCTCCCCACCCATTCAAGGGCCCCCTTTTAAAGCATCAAAAAGATTAAAAAGATCCCCGCCACATAGTAATTACCTTTTTGTATTTTGGGAGAAAATACAATATAGAAAGCACAATATAGAAAATCTGCCATGACTTTAGACCACTTTTAATGGAGTTTGGTTAATTATACCTTAGCGGCTGTATGCATTTGAAACATAGTGCATACATTATCCAGAACCACTTTTTAGACTACAGATAGTTCCATTATGGTAAAGAGTCAGATGGCCTTTCTTACAAGCAGGGCCTGAGATCCAAAGGTAGGAACCTGCCTACTCATCTGGAACAATGACACTCAGCCGTGTTCAACCACAAGGGGTTTGAACTTTCCCTTCTGTAGTTAATGTTATGTAAACAAAAGATTTATATCCCCACCATATTCTGAAATTAAAAACAAATCTACATGAAAAAGACATAAGGGTACATGGCACACCTTTTGGGTGCAGGACACAGCTACCAGAGGGACTCCACCTGACAAATGCAAATATTGTAACCCCGTTCTTTGTACCCTCACATTAACCTGAAATTAAAAAAAAAAAAAAAAGACACAGTGAAAGGATAAGGGTATTTCTCCCCTCGGACATTCTCCTGCCTTGAGATTTGTGCCCTGCCTTGACACTTCCTCACCATCCTCAGTAAGGAGCAGTGGTTCCTATGTTTAGTGGTTTTATGCGCAGGGAACATTTAATAAGATAAAACCAAACAAAAATACAAAAATTCTGGGAGAAATGGGGAAACTGTATGGTTAAGAACATTAGAAAAAACAACCACAATCTACTATTAAAAACCTATTATAGAAGAAGATATATCAAAATCAGGAAGAATATAGCCTCAACATAAATAGTCAAATTCAAGTTGAATAAATTTTATTTAGTAGAAAATTGACTACATCATTTTTATTTTTCTTGCTTTGTAGCAGACTAGTGAAAATATTTGTATAGACTGGTAATTAGGAATCGCTACTAGAGGATAAAACTATAATCGACATTTTGAGTAATTTATACTTTTGTGAAGAATTTTTATTTTTCTAAATAAAACTTATATGCAAATCTTTTAAGAAAGGCTCAGATAATAATTAGTTTCTTCCATGTCAAAGAAAGCTCCAGACTTAAACCTAACATGCAGAGTTTGTTTGCTTATATTCTATTATACATTTTATATGTATATATATATTCTTTTTTTTTTGAAACAGAGTCTTACTCTGTTACCCTGCCTTACAGCAACCTCAAACTCCTGGGCTCAAGTTATCCTCCTTTCTCAGCCTCCCGAGTAGCTGGGACTATGGGTATCTGCCACAACACGTGGTTAATTTTTCTATTTTTAGTAGAGATAGGGTCTTATTCTTGCTCAGGCTGGTCTCGAACTCCTGAGCTCAAGGGATCCTCTTGCCTCACCCTCCTAGACTGCTAGGATTACAGGTATGAGCTACTGTAACTGGGTACCATCTGGTTATATTTTGTCATGAAAATACTATGACTCATTCCCCAAAACTATTTGTGGTAGCTTATAACATATATTGTAGTAAAAAAGTTAAATAAATAGAAGATGAAATTGAAACAAGAGAAAAGTAAAAATAAAAAAGTAAAAAATAATACTATAACAAAAAATACAGGCAAACACAGAGGCTCATGGGAGCACTATGGGAGGTTGGGGAAGGAGGATTGCTTGAGGCCAGGGGTTTGAGACCAACTTGTGCCACAAAGTGAGACCTCATCTCTACATAAAATATAGAAAACTTAGCTGTTGTGTTAGTATGGTCTGCAGTCCCACCCACTTGGGAGACTGAGGGAGAAGGATCATTAGCCCGGGAGTTTGAGGTTGCAGTGAGCTATGATGGTGATACCACTGCACTCTGGCCAGTAAAACGGAGTGAGACACTGTCTCACCAAAAACAAAAACAAAACCATGATGGGAATCTGGTATAGGTTTTAGAAGCAAGCCTTTTATTTGAATCTAGGATTCTTAACAGCCAAAAGAAAGAAGGAAGCAGACTGATACATTCTCTGTTACTATGTAACGAATTACCTCAAAACTTAGCTACTTAAAATAACAAATGTTTATTATCTCTGAGGATCAGGAATCTAGGAGTGGCTTAGGCTGGGTGGTTCTGACTCAGAGTGTTGTAAAAGGCTGCAGGTAAGATGTCAGCTGGCTTCCAAGGTAATTCATCATTGGGTGTTGGCTGAGCTAATGCCTTCAGCTCCTAGCTGGACTGGCTGTGGGCAGAAGGCACGAGTTCCTGACCATGGACTGCCTCGGTGAGCTTACATCACAGCAGCTGAATTTACCCAGAGTGAATTATTAAGGAGAGGAGGAGAGAGGAAAGCTGCATTGCCTTTTATGATCTAGTCTTGGAAATGGCATACCAACATTTCTGCACCAACCCAGGTACATTTTGGAGTACAATGGGAATATCAGGAAGTTGGGATAATTGCACCCATCTTGGCAGATGTTCACCACAGTGATCAAATTAGAAGATGCAATGTTATTAGTTTAAAAAACAAAATATTTTTCTGCACTGAGATACAAAAGAAATTTATTTCATTGAACCGTGTAAAGGGGACATTCTATGAAATTGTGTATAATGCTCTCGAAAATACCTAAAATAGCTTCAATAGTGTTGTATATGAAGGATTTTTTGTTACCCTCTTAATGTAAATTGATGGCATAAAAATGAAATATTGCTCAGTGAAAGCACTGATATGAAAAATCCACACAATCAAAAGTCAGAGTGTTCACACGTACCACCACGATCCAAGGATTATCTTTAGGGAAACCAGGGTAATGCACCTTAAAGGGAGGTAATTTAACCCTGGGATTAAACATGCAGATAATAGGGTGGTGGGGGTACTTAAAACCAAAAAATTAACAACTCCTGTCTTTATGAAATCCATGTGACTGTTCTGGAGGAAAGTTGTGAATAATTTTTCTTAAGACATTTTGTCACATAAATCCACAAGGAAAAGCAGCAATTACCTTTTATCATTTATTCTAAGTTTACATTTGTTCAATTTTGTATGTTTTCATATTACTACATACCAGGAATTACTGGAAAACGAGGACTTTTGTATCACTGAGGAAACCTGGCTTCCTCCTCCCCTTCCCAGTTGAGTGTGAGGCTAGATTACCATAGATGCAACTTTCTCCTCGTTGCTTCCCTCCTCCCAGACCTAAACCATTTCTCAGTCCTCCTGGAGGCTCACACATTCATTATTTTGAAGAATGAGGTTACCTCTTTTCAAACTCCTATGTAGTTGTTTATGCATATATATGTGTATGATTGTTTATTTATAATTTTGATTATAGAAAATAATTTTTTTCTCACAAATCAGCACAACTTCCTCATTTCACATAACAAAATATTTTGTTGATAAATATGAAGCTATGCTTATTTTTACTTCCCATGCCAGTGAGTTTTCTGGCAATACAAATATACCTGAAATTGTTTTTAAAATTATTATAATTCTTCTTTTTGTCTTCTTAAAGTATAATATTAGGCACTTAATATTATGTCTTTAATTAAGACCACCCATTGTTGGTGGGAAATGAAAATTTTGATAACATTGAACTTGAAACCTATGAATATGTAAAATATTCATACTCAAATAAAGAAAATACAGTATTTGAATGATCCAGGGTTGTAAGCAAGTAAGATCGTCCCTGAAGGCTACCTCATTGAACCTGGCAGAATAAAGACAGCTAGCAGCATACTAACCACAGTGCAGCACCACCAAGAAGCAGCCGTTAATCAAAAAATGTAGAATGGACTCAGATTCTAGGTTATGTGTGGTAGCAAATTAGCTCAGAATCTTAATGGCTTATTATTAGTAGAATGGCTTATTTCTCACTTTACCAGGTGTCTTGGAGTCAAGTGATTCTCCAGGAAAGCTCCCTTCCAAATATGGGCTCCGGGATCTACTCTACTTACATATTATGACTCTCATCTCAAAACACCTCATCTCCATATTTGGAAGATTATGTACCACCCCCTAAATGCTTTGACTTAGAAATGGCATTATTTATTTATTTATTTATTTATTTATTGACAGAATCTGGCTATTTCCTAGGCTAGAGAGCTGTGGCATCAGTCAATCTCACAGCAATCCTAAACTCCTAGGTTCAAACAATCCTTCTGCCTCAGCCTCCGGGTAGCTGGGACTAAACTTGACTGCCATGACACCTAGCTATTTTTTTTTTTTCTATTTTTAGTAGAGATGGGGTCTCACTCTTGCTCAGGTTGGTCTCCAGCTCCTGAACTCAAGAGATCCTTCTGCCTTGGTCTCCCAGAGTGCTAAGATTACAGGCATTAGCCATCATACTTTAGTTTTTCCCCAGCCTAGACCTAGTTACATTGGTTTGTCTAAATGTAAATGTGTAAGGAAATGTGAAGGAGCATATAGATACTTGATGGGCAATAAACGTCTCTGCCATGGAGGCTTCTGTACACATGGGTCTACTATGGATGTGCAAAACAGCTTAAACCTTACAATGATTTATGGGGACAAATTCTGTGTAACTATGTAAAACTACCTCTTTCTTAGTGGCTTTTAAACACCAGCCATGCAAATTATGAAAAAAAAGTCACTAAAATTTTTCAAACTAAACAAACAAACTGCACTATAATTTAAACAGAAAATAATAAAAGCTCTCTTTAAAATCTGTTTCATATCTATAGGGACAATGAAGCTACTAATGAGAGGAGGCTGGGTGAAGATTTGGAACTGTAGATTTAGCCAAAACGTATTTTGCATCAAAATTTGGTACTCAAGGTGAAACAATTGACATTTTTGAGCTCTATCATTTAAGAATGTATTTTCATAAACTCAAAACACATACTCAAATACAACATATTATGTTGAAGACATATATTGATCTGGCTTTTTGTTGATTTTTGTTTACCATGGCTTACCATGATAATATTTGTGAGGTCACATTTATTTGCAAAGTACAAAACTATTTCAGCAATATATGTAATTTTCTAGTAAACAGAATAGCAACTTAAAAAAATTAATAAGCTGAGCCAAGTCAATAACATATAAAACTGCAGGAGTGCTTATCTCCTGAATTTAGAAGTTAATACTGTTACTTTCTTTGCATTATTATTATTATTATTACTTAATATTTCAATGTAGCAATTGTCTGAGTCCTTTTCTGAATGCATTTATGTTCGTTTGTTTTTTACGAGGCTTTTGTTTCTAGTTCTTATTTTTAACATTGTTATTGTTATTAAAATTTAAGCCTTTTTAATTTTGTGAAGGCAAAAAATTAACCTAATAAACACATGTATATGTAAAAATAAAAAAATAAAATAATAAAAAAAGAAGTTAATACTGCTTCACATATTGAGAACATCCCACTCTCCGTCCCCCATTTTTCTCTTTACTTCATCTAAGAAGATGGTAAAGATGATAAATTGTAAATGTTTTTACTGAAAAAAAAAATTAGCATTGCTTCAATCAAAAATGAAGTTTTGGAGTTGTGAGAAGAAAGTTGATCTTGAGGGCTACAAACCATTTAAGAAATGTTTACTTACATGTGATAAAAATTATAGATTCAATGGTGAAATCTCACTTTTTTCATTGCGAATGATTTTGATCAGTAATCCTGAGATTGTAAAATATACTGACTCTAGAGTAGGGAGCCCATCCGTCTTCCTGCTGTCATTAGTGATTTGTTCTAACAGAATATCTGACGCTATCTGAGATTTCTGCTGTCTCCTACTGCCGTGGTAGCTGAATCTAAGTTTCTTCCCGTAATTATTTTCTTTCATAGTACAACGTAGCAAAAACAAACCTATGTACAAAGCTCTCATCGTCTCTATCCACATTCCATATATGTTTGAGATTCTTGAATCTTCTAAATATTGTTACTCCAGGAAAGAAAAGAAAATTGACAAGAAATTAAAACTGATACTTAGTAGCAGCTTGCTCCAATCCAATTTTGCAAAATTGATATCTTCACTGCAATAGCATCTTGTTCCTTTGACACAAGGCATGCTTTTACTCATCTTTTTTTTTTTTTTTTTTTTCTTGTCAGTAACTAATTTAAAATATTGTTTCTGTCTTCAAACGGATATATAAAGTACATTGTAAACGTTTTAATAGGCATTTTCTATTCTGGAGCTCCCCATTGAAATCAGCATTGTCTGAAGGTTTTTTGTTTGTCTTGTTTTGGCCCAATCCTGCTTTATTCACCTTAACTCCCATAGATATCACCTGACAATAAATCTCTTGCGGTCCTAACAAGACCTTGGTGTATGCTTAAGAGGAGACCTGCAGCGAGGGCCTCCTCCCAGGTAGTACTGAACCACAGATACTTTCTGGCACGAAATAGCAGCCAAGTTGCTAGAATGTTCACCAGGGGTGACTTGCAAAAATGTTTCGGTGGAGAACACTTGGCTGGTACAATAAGTGAGGCTTTTAAAAAGTGCTTTGGCACTGGCCAATGGGAAAGCTACTGGGCACAGGCCAATGGGAGTGCTCCTGGGCACCAGCTGAGGGGAGTGCTCCTGGGCACTGGCCAATGGGAAAGCTACTGGGCACAGGCCAATGTGAGTGCTCCTGGGCACTGGCCAATGGGAGTGCTCCTGGGCACTGGCCAATGGGAGAGCTCCTGGGCACCAGCTGAGGGGAGTGCTCCTGGGCACTGGCCAATGGGAAAGCTACTGGGCACAGGCCAATGGGAGTGCTCCTGGGCACTGGCCAATGGGAGTGCTCCTGGGCACCAGCTGAGGGGAGTGCTCCTGGGTGCAGGCTCAGTCGCAGGGCCATACTGTAAAGCAGGCTCACTGGGCTTTCTACCCCACCACCCCCAGTCTCTGGGGGTTCAGCCAGGCGTTTACCTCCCCCAGATGAGTCTAGTCATAGTCCTTCCTCTGCGCCCCGAGGAGGTTTAGTTGCAGTCCTGAAGTATTCCAGAGCCTTCCTTGAGTGGCCATCCAGGGAGAAGGACCCAGTTGGGGAGCCTGCTGAGAAGCCGCGAGGCACTAGGTGTCGTAATGGGTTCCCCGAGCAGGAGCCACCATGCACCCCACTACCATCACTGCGCAGCCGGCCAGTGGAGAAGCCCCTGAGGCCCAAGGTAAAGAGGGCCCAGCCCCACAGGGAGGAGGAGGATGAGCTGAACCTCCCCAACTTGGCAGCCGCCTACTCCACCATCCTACGCTCGCTAGGCAAGGACACCGGGGCAAGGACGCCCAGGATGCCCTGGATGGCAGCCAAGGCCACGCAGTTCTTCACCAAGGTCTACCAGGGGGCCATCTCAAGTGACCTAAATGATGCTATATTTGATGAAGATCATGCTGAGCTGATGATTGTGAAGGACATAGATATGTTTTCCAATGTGAGCATCATCGAATTCCATTTGTTGGAAAGGTCTATATCCGTTACCTTCCTCACAGGCAGGTCCTGGGCTTCTGCAAACTTGGGAGGATTACAGCAGACGACTCCAAGTTCAAGACCGCCTTACAAAACAAATTGCCATAGCAATCACGGAAGCTTTGCGACCTTCTGGAGCTGGGGTAGTGGTGGAAGCAACACACATATGTGTATGGTAATGGGAGGTAGACAAAATACGAACAGGAAGACCCGAAAACTTGAGAGGAGCTGAAGTCAAGGTGTGAGGTGTGGTTCTGCAGATTGTACCGCGAGTAGCATCGTCTGAGTCTTGTTAGTACATTCCATTTTCAGTTGTTACAAATGTGAACTTTATTCCTTGTCACTAATTTTATTTAAAAATCATCTACAGGCTCCGCGCTTGTAGTACAGTGGTTACAGCAGCACATGCACCAAGGCTGGCAGGTTCCAAACTGGTCCGGCCCAGCTAAACAACAATGACAACTGCAACAACAACAAAAAATAGCCGGGCGTTGTGGCAGGCGCCTGTAGTCCCAGCTACTTGGGAGGCTGACGCAAGAGAATCACTTAATCCTAAGAGTTTGAGGTCGCTGTGA
Organism: Loris lydekkerianus; assembly: GCA_963574355.1. NCBI lineage: Eukaryota > Metazoa > Chordata > Mammalia > Primates > Lorisidae > Loris > Loris lydekkerianus. Next base: position 88,404 of record CAUYPK010080564.1, read on the forward strand.
GCTGTGACGCCACTGTACTCTACTGAGGGTGACATAGTGAGACTCTGTCTAAAAAAAAAGTCATCTATAGAAACTCAAATAAAAATAACAAAGGGGGAGATTGCCTCAGTGGCAGTAGGGAGACAGTGCATAAAAGGTCATAAAATTGGTTGGCTGTCATTAAGTTGCAGTGATGCCCTGTAGCAGAGGGACAATAAAATGTTGAGAGCATCTAGCAAACATTTGCAAACCAAGTGTGAAGGATCTAGGGCTTCTTTGGTATTTACAAAAGGCCTTTATCTCCTGCAATGAGAGAGCAGAAATAGCTGAAAACCATACTTAGGACTTAATAGTTTGAGCCACCAAACCTCAAAGAATTGATTGCTTAGCCAAGGCAGGACCAGGCTGGGGGCCCTGACACCCCAAGGATTTTGAATTCCCAGACTTCTCTGCACTCTCAGGAAGTGCCTACCCTTCCCTATTAAGAGCCTTTATCCCCATTGTGGGAAGACACTACAGAGGCCTCTCCCTTGCAGGGCGACAGAGGCTCCCTCAGAATTTGTACCTATTACCTCCTCTTGCTGCCAGGCTGATAACTGAGATCAAGTCACAGTGTAACCCATCTAGGAACACCTGGACTTGACATGGAAAGAAAGAGACCAGACCCTAAAGAAGCTGCAAGAATTAGCATGCACTGAAAGGAGTTAAGAAAGGTTCTTGGTTCAGGTGGCTGGATCGGAAGAATTTATTGGCTTGGGGCCACTCTCTTGGAATATGAGATTTAATAGCCTAATGAAGACTCCAAATGATGGTAAAATGTATTGCTACCGTGGCTCATAGAAGCTTGGAAAAAGTAACGGTCTTACTGAATTGAAATCGGAATACTGTATCTTCCTCTCTTCTCACAGCAAGAGGGATATAAGATCTAGCTTATAGGAAGAAAAGTTGTGAGTTCCTGGGCTTTGTGCTAGGAGATGTTGTAGTAATCTATTCTGGCAATTCTTTGATGGAAAAATATATCCAGTTATTTTTATTTATTATATTCAATATAAACTCTAACCTGGAATCATGGCACGCATTCCAAGTAATAAGAATAATTGGGTCAGGTGCAGTGGCTCACGTGTGTAATCCCAGCACTCTGGGAAACCAAGGCAGGTAGATTGCCTGAGCTCAGGAGTTCAAGACCAGCCTGAGCAAGAGCGAGACCCCATCTGTAAAAAACAGCCAGGGCTGCTATTGAAAACAAACAAACAAACAAACAAGGAAAAGCAAAATCCTAACATAACTGATGCTATTTAAAAAAAAAAAACAACAAAAAACCGAAGGATAAAAAACAGCCAGGGGTTGTAGTGGGCACCTGTAGTCCCACCTACTTGGGAGACTGAGACAAGAGGATTGCTTGAGCCCAAGAGTCTGAGGTTGCTGTGAGCTTTGAGGCCATGGTACTCTACCAAGGGAGGCAAAGTGAGACTCTGTCTCAAAAAAAAAAAAAAAAATATATATATATATACATATATATATATATTATTATTATTCCTCTGCCTTACCGAGCTGCTATTATAGCTACTTTGTCCCACTGGAGCTGCTATTATAGCTACTTTTGTCCCACTGAGACCTAATAATGGATATATTACTTACATGTTTTGTCTGATTTAATCTCAACCTCTTTCTACTGTCAGTTTTATTATCATGCTTATTTTGCAGATAGGTAATTTAAAGCTTACAGAGGTTGAGTTACTAATATTAGTGAGCTCCATGGTCCTGGGTAACTGAAAGCCATGGAAGCTTTTTTGTGCCATTACCAAGATGAATTGTCTGCATGTGTTCCCATCCCTGTTTCATTAGATTCCAAACTCTGACACCTAGAAGAGGACATGGATTTCATTTAGCTTGGATCACGTCCCCGTCCCTCAGCTAGTAGAGGGTGACCTTGATTAACAGTCATTCTATACTCCATGCACCAGGGTAAGAATATTTCTCTAAGGAGAAGTCAGAATTTGGTTCCAAAACCATGGCAGAGGCTGAGAACAGGCATGAACAACCAATATCTACCATTGGTCACATTACCAGTAGGGTTAATAAGCAGAGGTAGTTTTAAAGACTTGGTAGGTAGAAACAACTGTGAATTAGTTTAATTTAATTCAGCATCCCACTTCCTGCTCCTGAAGAGGTCATATTTATCTGAGTTCTACATATCTAATAGTTTTCAACAATTCTTCAAACTCTTTTTTTCTTAAGTGACAGGATGCCATCTGTGTGTATAAAAGTGCCCACACTCACGTATGTGTAGATGTGTGTGTCCAGATGAGGAAAGGGAGAGGCAGGGAAGGAATGTGCTATTTGGGAAGTGTGGAAACTGGGAGGAAAGGGGAGATTTGTGCTTTTTTAGAAATAGGGACTGGAATAAGTGGATCAGCAATTTTGGTATGTATTTTACATCCTGGGAGTGGGACAGTTTTGGATGGGGCTAGTTTCATTGAGGAAAAGGGATGCAATATCTATAAGGCATTATTTAATGCCTTTGAAGTAATATTTTTAGATTTTTGACTTATAATAATCAAAAGAAAAAGGCACATCTCTTTTCTGAACTGCTGCTACCCTCAAATAGCACTTTGAAGTAGTTGGGGAACTTGAAAGTAACCTTCAGAATATCATAGTTTTTAAAACTTAAGCCCATTGAGTTGAGTGATTGTTTTATCAATATAATAGGACTTTCCTATTAAACCAAAGGTCACATATTCAAGTGTTTTCCAGACTCAAACAGATGAGACAGTAACTGCAGTAGGCTATTGAAAGATGAGAAGTGTCAAATGACACTTCCTCCATCAATATAGAGGATGTATTAATAATAAGTAATAATAGGAACTATGAGTAAAATGTCATATGCATGACATATGTGATGGCAGCAGCTGATTACTAAGATATGAACTGCAGGCCTAGTATTAGTAGGTAATCATAAAAGCTAACACTTACATAATTCTTACTATGTGCAAGGCCCTGGTGTAAATATTTCATATAAATTAATATATTTAGTCCTCAGAACAATGCTGTGGTTATATACAATTATCATCCCCACTTAGCAGACGAGGAAACTGCTAAGGCATGGAGAGGTTAAGAAACTTGTTCATCCAAGTTCAGATCCAGAGTCCTTAATCACAGGATTCAAATCCAAGTTCAGATCCAGTGCTTTTAATCGCTATTCTCAGCTAAATTCTTCATTTCAAAAGAAGGTATGGTTTGTTTTATATGAAATCTACCAGCTTAAAAAAAAGTAACCCTCCACTCCCAAATAAGCCCATGTCCTAGGAATTTTATTCCAGGTAGGGTTCTGGATTAGGTTTTAATACAAACTGAGCTCCATGGAGAAAGGGCTGGTTCCAGGGCCGGGCAGGGAAAGTCAGACAATGAGTCTAAAACATCTCCTGGTACCAAGAGATAGAAGGATGGTCAAGTGATCATGGGAACACATCACCAGGACACAAAAGACAACTTCAAGGAACTTCCAGTGGCCAAATCTAGGATAAATAGAACAACAAATTAAGTGATGACAATAAGGGATTATAGTCAATAGAATAAAATAAATATATATGAACCTAGAGCATTATAAATAAATGAAGGAGAAGGAAAAATTCTTCCTTACAGATTGATTCCAGTTAATACGTAGAATAATAAGGGAAACAGAATACCACCATTTGGCAAACATCACGATGTTGTGTGACCGGAAACGCGAACAAGCAGCTTTGCCGTGGGTGTAAACTCGCTCCTGTAATTATTAAGTCAAGAAACAGACTACACGAGATGGGATGGCATGTAGCGAAATTCTTTATTCAGGGTTTTGATTTTATACCTTTCTAGTCACGTACACACTTAATCTATCATCTGTTAGTTTCACCATTACCTCATTTTACCTATCTGAAATTAACTTGAAAGGAAATATCCTGTGACCACATCAACACAATCACTTTTGTAGTAAACATCTTCTTCTAGACACTGACTAATCTCTGGGCAGGTATCTAAATAAAGATCACAAAGAAGAAAGTAGCCACAGGGGAACAGAGTTAATGGAAGAGTATCTCCAAGCATTCACTCAGTTTACTCAGTATGAAGTAATGACTG